>PVIY010007938.1:0-71717 GCA_004026745.1 Myrmecophaga tridactyla | reverse complement strand
GAGGCGTTTTCCTTCTTCATCTCCAAAGGTCGTTGGCTGGTGGACTCTCTGCTTCTCGTGGCTATGTCATTCTTCTCTGCTCTGTCTGAATCTCTCTCCTTCTCCAAACTGTTTCCTCTTCTACAGGACTTCAGTAAACCAATTAAGACCCACCCAAATGGGTGGAGACACATTTCCCCTAATCCAGTTTAACAAGCACTCTTGATTGGGTTACATCTCCAGGGAGATGATCTAATTACATACAATATTTAATAGGGATTATTCTGCCTCTATGAAATGGGATTTTGATTAAAACATGACTTTTCTAGGGTACATACATCCTTTTAAGCCAGCATATTCTACCCTCTGGACCCTAAAAAAGACATATTTTCCCCATATAAAAAGTACATTTATTCCATAACAATATCAGAGAGCCTTAAACCATTTCAGTAACATTACAAAAACAATACAAGGTTAAAACCAGTACAAAATCTCATAGTTACAAGCATGGTCTGTTCTAAGGCAAAACTATCCTCCAGCTTTGGACCTGTAAAAACCCAAGACAAGCCATTTGCTGTCAACATACAAAGGAGGAACATTCACAGGATACATATGCCCATTTCCATAGGGAGGAAGGAACACAGGGGTCACCAGACCCATACAGTTTCAAAATCCTGCAGGGCAAAGTCCATTAGATTTCAAAGTCTGAGAATCATTTATCTTCAGGACTTTAGAAAGTGGCAGTCCCACCCTTTCCAAGGGCCTACAGAGAGGCCTGCCTCTCTCCAAACACAGCCTTGGGGAACATTGGGGAAACCACCTTTTTCTTGGCTCCACCTTCTCCAGGACCATGGCTGCACCCAGGTTCTCTGCCATCTCCGGGGCACATGTTCAACCCCTCCATGTGGTGGCATCCAGGCTCTCCCCAAACTCCAAGGAATGTGCTTCACCCTCTCCAAGGCCTGAGGCAGCATGACTCTTCCACTGCAATGAGGTGGAAGGCCCATCCTCTGCCTTTGGGGCAAACTCACTCTCTCTATGGGCTTGGGTGGGTCTGCTGTCCTTGCCCGAGGCTTCTTGACTTCAGACCTCAGCCTCCTTGGCTTTGCCTCTGAAGTCATTTTTCCTTCAATGTGTCCCTTCTCTGAGCCCCCCAAGTACAGACTGGCAGCAGCTCTGTTTATACAGGTCCCACAGCACTCTTGTTGGCTTTCTATGCTGTAGCCTTGGGTCATGCCTATCAGACATAAGGAGTTTCCTTCCTGGAAACTCCATGTCCAATCCTGGCTTTCTCTGAAATGGCTGACTGGTTCCACATTTGGGCAAATCCTCACATGGAGCACTATTCTCTGGGGTCTCCCTTCCTGGAATCCCAGAATTTCCCAGGACATCAATTTCTGGTTTCTTTGTACTCTTTATTCAGTTCTCAGCTTATCTCTCTCCTGTCGCATTTCACTATAAGCTGTGAGGAGAAACCAGGCTGCGCTTTCCACATTTAATTTGGAGATCTCTTCTGCTAAATATTCAAGTTCATGGCTTTTAAAATCTGCCTTCCAGCCAAAACCACTCTTCAATTTTGCCAGATTATCTGTTATTTTAAAACGAGGATCGCTTTACTTCCAGTCTGCAAGAGCCACGCCTCATTTCTGTCTCGAGACTGGTCAGAGGTATATTTAGAGTCCATGTTTCTACCACCAGTCTCTTCAAGGCATTCTAGGCCTTCTCTGTCAGGCTTCTCACAGTTCCTCCAGATTCTTCCCCTTATCCATTTAAAAAGTACTTCCAACATGTTCGGTATCTGCAAACTGCAGCAGCAGCACCCCACTCTCTAGTACCAAAATCTGTTCATTTGCCAGCTGCCAGAATGCAATATATCAGAAATGGAATGGCTTGCAAAAATGGGATTTTGATTAAAACATGGCTTTTCTAGGGTACATACATCCTTTCAAACCAGCACAGTTGGCTTTTGCAATGGGGTTTTATTAGTTTATAAATATACAGTTTATTCAAATTAAGGCATCCACAGGAGGATACTTTCTCTGCAGAAAGGCTGCTGGTATCCAGGTTTCCTCTGTCACATGGGAAGGCACATGGCGATGTCTGCCTGGCCTTCACTCCTGGGTTCTGTTGCTTCAGCTACTGATTCCAGTGGCTTTCTCTCTGAGTGTCTGTGGGTCCTTTCATAGCGTCTCTGGGGAGTTTCTCTCTAAGCTTTCTCTCCAAATCTCCTCTCATAGGGGATTCCAGGAATGGACCAAGACCCACCTTGAGTGGACTGGGTCACATCTCAGTTGAAACAACCTAATCAAAAGGTCCCACACATAATAGGTCTACACTCACAAGAATGGATTAAAAGAACATGGTCTTTTCTGGGATATATAATAACTTCAAAACAACACAGGTAGACCCGAAATTCAATGACTGGTACCCATATAAGAAAAGTGAGGGGAAGACCTGGACACAGCAACACAGTCTCCTTGCGACTAACACCAGGAAGAAGGCCACGTGAAGGGAGACAGAGATTGGATTGATGCAGCTTCAAGCCAAGGAACACTGAGGATTGCTGGTAACCAGCAGAAGCTAGGGGCAGGCCACGCAGGATTCCTGCCTAGAGCCTTCAGAGGGTGCACGGCCTACCTGGTGCCTTGATCTCATCCTTCTAGTCTCCAGAACTGTGAGAATAAATTTCTGCTGTTTGTGGCAGCCAGTTTGTGACTCTGTTCAGCAGTCCCAGGAAACTAAAACAACAGCATTTCAAATCATGTGAGAGGTTCTCTGTAGACATATAGTGCCGTACAGGGTTTTTATAAACAGGATTGAGCAGAGCTTAAAGAAGATTGAGAAATGCTGCTATATTGTTGTCAAGATGTAGTACGAGATCATGCTTTAAAGTGCTTCACGGCAGTGATAGATTTAAGCACGCAACACACACACACACACACACACACACACACACACACACAAACAATCCAAAGACAAAATAAGCTACACACCTACATAGACAAAAACGAAACAGAAGCAAGCCATGAGAGCCAGAGCCCACTGGATTCTGAAGCCAGAGCTCCAGATCCTGTGGGGCCCCAGCCCCAGGTGCAGAGAGGTGGAAGTCGTTCTCACAGTGCGACACTAGGGGCAAGGGTGGGGCTTCCCACCCATGGAAGCTAGCTGAAAAAAAGCTATGCCCATTGGCTGGGGGATAGCTTGCATACATCTTATTTAATGCTGACAATTTTTAGGAGAGCTTTTTCTTTGTTTCTTTAAAAGAGTAAATGCAAGTAGGGCTGTGTGTCCATGGTGGCCAAAGGAAGCAGAAAGGAAGTGGAGGCAGGATCAATGCCGGAACATATACTTGTCCAAGGACTGACCCTGTGATATCACCCCAAAATAGAAGTCTTCAGCCACCGAAATAAGACCTATTGAACAACAAATGGCCTCATAAACAAAGTTAGAATATAAATGTCAATGGAAAAAATATACTTGTCACAATTATAACAAGATAGTTGACTAGTTTCTAATATATTTTTACACCTTTTACAAATCATTAAGAAACTACAAACAACCCCATGGCAAAATTGGCAAGTAGTATTTAAAAAGTGCATATATAGTAGTTTATTGAAGAGGGCCCTTGAGTAGACAGGCTGCATGTAAAAAGATACTTAAACCTTCCGAAAATCTGGAAAGGAAAATAAACAGAAATATTTCACTCATCAGAATGGCAAATCTTTATAGACTGACAAACTGGTTTCAAATATGTAGAGGAAATAGGAACTTCTGTGCACTTCAGCAATTGTTTAAATTGGCGCAAACACTTCAGAGAGCAATTTGATGAAATCTAAATCAAGTTGAAACTGTACATTTCCTTTGACCCAGCAATTCTTGTTCTGGATACAGAGTCCAGAAAAACTTGTGTGTGGTACATTTAGTAGATTACTATCTATTTTAATTGGGCTATAGTACCTCTCACTAAATAATCTTGGCTGTTAAAACTTATTGGAGTTAAAGTGTAGTGATGCTCCTGGAGAGTCCATTGAACTTTGTATATACGTGCATGGACATGTTATTAATGAGGTGCTGCAGTTTGGTTATGTCATAGCTCAGTTTCCAGGATAGCCCTTTTATAGTAATTTTTCCACATGAGTCCTTTCTTTTACTTTCAGTACCAGAAACTTCCCTGGAACAGTCTTGGGGCCGACATATATCTCAGACTATCTTGGGTTTCAGAAATGTAGACTTAAAGCACTGTTTCTGAGTTAAAATACATATTCTTTAAAAATATAATACAAACAATATTTCTAACACGTATGTGAAATATAATAATAATAAATACTAATAATAATAAACTGAACACCCGTATTCTTTAACCTGGCTTAAGAAATAGGACATTAACCTACGAAGCCCTCTGTGTGTGACCCCTCCCCCACCTTCTCCCAACCTTGGAGGTAATTACTATCCTGATTTCTGTGGAAGATTTCAAACTATTCCTTTAATGAACATAGGGTTATTCGGATTTTCTCTTTTTTCTTCCATTTGTGTTTTCAATCTTATTGGCACAAAGAAGTTCATATTTTTCTGTCAAAACTTTTAAATATCTGTTGCACACCTACATTTATTCCATTGATTTGGTAATTTTTTTTCTCAATCAATATTTCTGGGGGGTTGTCAATTTTATTAGTCTTTCCAAAAGAAATAACTTTAATGTTATTTATCTTCTATATTATCTTTCTTTTCTGTTCTTATCTTCATTATTTCTGTTCTTATCTTCATTATTTCCTTTTTTCTTGCTTCTATAGTTCCTTTTCTCTCTTTCAAACATTTTCTCAGTTAGATACTTAGATATTTAATTTTAAGCCTTTTGTTTTTTCTAAAATCAACATTTAGTGCCACAATTCTTCTAAACAATGCTTTAATTGCACCCCATAAATTTTGTCATGTAGAATTTTTATTTTTTATTATAATTTTCATTTTTATTTCTTCATTGACTAAGAGTTATTTAGATGTATGCTTTTTAAGTTCCAAGAATATAGGTTTTATAGATACATTTTGATTATTGATTTCTGAGTTAACATGATCCTAATGATACCAATCCTTTGAAATTTCTTGAGACTTACTTCATGGCCTATTACGGAGCCAATTTTTTTAAATGTCTTAGTGTTTATAAAGAATGTGAATTCTCCAAAGTGCAACATGGTGGAGTGTGTCCCACAAGTGTTCATTGTACAGGTCAAATCTTGGATACGCTTAGTGAATTTTTGCATGCATAATTTATTAATAATTTAGAGAGGTATGCTAGAATTCCCCCTCTACTGGCTGATTTATTAGCTTTTCTTTGTAAACCTAGAAATGTTCACTTTTATATACTGAAGCACTTTTTTTTGTTACGTAAGGTTTAAAACTGTTTTATCTTCTTGATGAATTAAACCCCTTCATTATGTAATGACTTTGTTTAACCTTTTTTTTGCTTCAAACTGTTTTTATTAATTATGAAAGTTACCATATGAACTTTGTTTGACCTACTACATACTTTTCAGTCTTTTGGTTTTTGACTTGTCAGTGCCTTTATGTTTTAGGTCTGTCACTTGCAAATAGTTTATAGCTAGATGTTTGTGTGCGTTGCATACACACATGAAAAATATGATAATGTTTATGTTTTCACTGGAAAAAATCAGTTGATTTACATTTATTGTTATTAAGTTCTAATTTGATTCTATTGTGGTTAGAGAAGATACTTTATTTAATGTGAATTCTTTTAACTTTATTGATGCTTATTTTATGATCTATTGTGATAAATGTGCATTGGAAAAGGATGTATTTTCTTGTTGTTGGGTAGAACGTTCTGTAAATGTGAATTAGGTATTTAAATCTCTGACTATAGTTATGGATCTTTCTGTTTCTTACACTAGTTTCATTTGGTTTTGCTCCATGTATTTTAAAAATTTATTTAAATTTTTTGCTCTTTCAGCCATTTTTAATTTACAGTTTGTATAAATCAATGCAACTCAATTCATAGCATAAGAAGTTACTGTGAATCAAGGCATAAATACAAAAATACAATATACAGTACAAAACGGATGTATACATTTAAATATGAAGCAAAAAGGAGACTTCATTCATACATAGTAGCTTGAGATCTGTTGGATCTGGTTGTTCCTATGTAGGTTTCTAAAGGTGGAAAAAAATGACTGGCTATCAGGACTGCTGCGGCCATAAAAGATACTGGACCATCTACACATTAGTGTGTGATCAGGCAAACAAATCTTCATGGGGTATCTATTTTTTAAAAGGTTTCTGTGCATTGAGGCAGTTGTAAAATATTTACTTTCCAAAATCAAGCCAACTTTAGGCTTAGGATGTAGTTTTAACTATCTAAAAATATTAACTGATACAGAAGGTACTCCAAATATGGCTATTCTGATTCTTGAAGTTAAGAAAAGTATTTACAGAAAGAGTATAATAGTTTTTGTGAATTTAATGCAGGATAGGTTCCAGTCTTTACTTCCCAAATACTGGATTTACATTATTTTTGGCTCCTTCACATTTGTCTTTTAAATTTCAAGACCTGTCAATTTTACTCGCAGAACAGATCACTTACTAAATTGCAAAAAAAGTATTCCCTATATGCAGAAACAAAAAGCAGCATTTTGAAATTGGTTGAGGTCAGTGCACTTCTACTCTTTGGAATCAGTTTAGTTAAATGAATCTGTTGCTGTTGTTGGATGGGAATGGATGGGATATGCCTACCATTTGATTTTATAAGTGTATATGCAAGATTTATTCATTTTGCTTGCATTAGGGCATAGATCCCAATACATCATGGCACTGGCACATGTCAATTACTACATAATACAATGTCAAATCCAAAGTCTCAGAAATAAGTATTCAGTTCCCAAGAGAACAGTGATAGTTTAACAATGTAAAACTTTTATCTAGATTTTAGCAGCATTAAATTAGTATTGGTGAAACAATACATGGAGACTTTACAGTAACACCTGGAGGCTTTTCCTAATATACACATAAATAGAATCATGGAAACTTTTATATTATCTAATCATTCCATGGCCCATTGGTATATTTAATGTACTAAATGAAAACTGAATCTCCATTTTACACCCCGTTCTTTCTCTCTAGATAAGAGAAAATCTGTTTGTTCTTCAAGATAGAATTTGAAGTGTCCATATTTCTTAAGTCATATTTAAGGAAATCATCTCTCTTCATTTTGGATGTTGTCTCTCTTCATCTTCTACATGAAACTCTAGCAGATTTAACATTGGCATTCATCATCTAGTCAAATCCTTCACATGTTCTTCAAACCAGTCAAATGTGGGACTCTCAACATTTTCTGCATCAATAAGGTGTAGAACCAGCAGATTTGATGAAGACCTGATTTCTCCTTGCTACACTGGACTTTAAATGCCATGGGAATTGGGGTCAAAAGATGGCAAAGCGTAAATGTTTCTTGACCTGAGTCTCTTAATAGTAGAGATTAAAAGGAAGAGTGAACCGTGAGGAGGCTGCTATAGACTGCAGAGCACTGCCACCTCCTGTGGACTTGGGACAGCAGAGGTATTCTAGGAGGAGTTACTTGAAATTATTATGGCAATTGTTTGATTTGAATAAATCTATGTGGTAAGAGCAGTGCCAGAAGCAGCAGTCCCAGCCTGAGCCTGGCCACCATTGCTTTGCTTATGTCTGCACTATCAGAACCCTGCAATACTTGCTGGACGCTGGGTGCATGGAGAACCACTGTCCAGGGGCCAGAGCAGGCACAGTTGCTCTATGCATTTTTTAAAAAATATTTTTATTGAAATATCTTCATGTACTATAGCTCTATGTGTTTTTGAAGCTCTGGTATTAGGTGCATGAACATTAGGATGTTTATGTCATCTTGATGAATTGACCCCTTTGTGATGATGAAATGACCTACCTTATCACTGGTAATATTCTGAAATCTACTTTTTCTAATTTTAATGTGGTCACTTCTGATTTCTCTTGATTAGTATTAGGATGGCATATATTTTTCTATCCTTTGACTTTTAATCTATTTGTGCCTTTATATTTAAAGTTCCCACCTTTAGGTAGCATGTCATAGAGTCTTGTTTTATAATTTGAAAATCTGTGGTTTTAATTGGGGTTTTTCAACCATTTGCATTTAATTTGGTTATTGATATAGTTAGATTTAAATCTATTACCCTTGCTATTTGTTTTCTATTTGTCCATCTGTTCTTTGATTTATTATTATTTGTAATGATTCTCTTTTATTCCCTTTGTTGGCTTATTAGTTACTACTTTTTGACTACATTAGGGGTTATGCCAAGCAGTATTAACTTATCACAACCTATACTCAAGTGATATTACACCACTTCGTGTAGAATGGAAGAACCTTGCAATAGTATATATTCATTTCTCCAGTTTTGCCCTTTCTGCTGTTGTTAGTCATGCATTTTACTTTTACAAACTATGTACTCCACAATACATTAAAATTGCTTCTGTTTAATAAATTATCTTTTAAAGGATTTTACATTATAAGAAAGGTACAGATTTACCCAAGTATTTACCATTTTTTGATGTTTCATTCTTTTGTGAAGATCTTTATTTCCATCTGGTATCATTTTCCTTCTGACCAAAGGATTTCCTTTAATTGTTTTTTTTTTTCCTTTGGCATTGCAGAATTGTTGGAGATCAATTCTTTCAACTTTTGTATGTCTACATAAGTTTTTGGTTTGCTTTCACTTTTCAAAGATATCCTTTCTGAATACAGAGTTGTATGTTGGCAGGGTTTTTTCTTTCATTACTTTAAAAATGTTGACCCAATAGTTCCTTGTTTATATTGTTTATGAAAAGATATCTGCTGTCATCCTTATTTTTGTTTCTCAGTAATGTGTGTTTTTTCTCTGACTGTTTCTAAGACTGCTCTTTATTTCTAATTTTGTGTAATTTGGTTATGATGTGCCTTGGTGTGGTTTTCTAATTTTTTTTTATAGTATATATACAAAAAAAAGGTCCTGACAATTTTCAAAGTACATTTTAACAAGTAATTACAGAACAGATTTCAAAGTTTGGTATGAGTTACCATTCCACATTTTCAGACTTTTCCTTCTAGCTTCTCCAAAACACTTGATGCTAAAAGAAATATCATTATAATGATTAAGCAGTCATACTCATTTACTAAATCCCATCTTGTCTGTAATTGCCTTCTCCTTTGATCATATTCCCAATCTATAGGGGTCTTTGTGTTAAGTCTAGTCTAACTTTTTCATTTTGAAAAGGGGTATCAACAATATAGGATAGGGGGATGGAATTAGTTGATATTCTTAGAGAGGCTGGCCCCTCTGGGTTTCAGGTTTTATCTGGTCTAGGAATTCTCTGGAGGTTATAGGTTTCTGGAAAGTAAATTTAGTATATGAAACTTTTGTAGTGTCTCAGTTAGAGCCATAGGTGATCTTTAGGATTTACAGGAATGATATTTTTTCAGGTATGGCAAACCATGGCAATTAGCAATATTTAGTTGAAGAGAGCATAAAAGTAGCCTCCAGAATAGCCTCCCAGATCAATTTGAACTCTCTTAGCCACTGATATCTTATTGTGTTATATTTCTTTTCCCCCTTTTAGTTCAGAAAGCATTGTTAATCCCCTGGTGCCAGGGTCAGGCTTATCCCTGGAAGTCATGTCCCACATTGTCAAGGAGACTTTTACACCCAAATGTCATGGCCCACACATGAAGGAGTATAATAATTTCCCCTGCAGAGTTGGGCTTTCAGAGAGAGAGAGAGAGGCCACGTCTGAGCAACCAAATGGGTTTACTGGAAGCAACTCTTAGGCATAATTATAGGTAGTCTTAGCTTCTCTGCTACAGAAATAAGTTTTCTATGGGCAAGACTCAAAATCAAGAGCTTGGCCTATTTTCTTGGGAGTCCCTACCAAGGGTTTCCCAGATGGGAAAATTTAATATTTCCATATTTTTTCTCCAGACCCTTAAGGGACTCTACCAACACTTTTAAATTATCAGCCCACCATAGTCTGGGATGTATCTGGGCATTACATTAAGCTATACAGAATTACAAGGCCTCATTCGCATTCTGCATTCCATGTGTTTGTGTTATTTAAATGAGCTATCCAGACAGGTTGATTTTGATTGTGTGTTACAGAAAATTTAGGTTCTAGACATAATAACCCTCTCTGCCTTTGATCTCATTCAGTAGTTGAAGTTCTAAAGTACACACAGTATCATCCTTTACCCTGTATTCTGATTTACTTAGTCCTAACCAGATCTGCTTCTTTATCTCTAATTGAAATCTGATCTCTTTCACCTATTTTCACTGTTTGTATGTAGCAATGCTGATTTACAGAGCTGCAGAATTCTAGCTCTGAATCTTAGGTGTCACAGAGGTACTCAAAGTTCCAGGGAAATACTAGTGTATACATACACATATAGCTCACTGTCTCAGAATCTAGAAATATAATTGCAGCTTCAGATTAAATGTGACTGCTATAAGAGCTTACAATCTAGATTCCAGTTTTTTAATGAGTGTTTTCTGAAAGAGAACACAGCATATTTATTCTTTTCTCTTTAATCCATTTTAAATGAATTTTTGTATAGGGTGTAAGATAGGGGTCCTCTTTCACTCTTTGGCTATGAATCTCCAGTTCTCTCATGCCCATTTATTGAAAAGACTATTCTGTCCCAGTTCAGTGGATTTGGGGGCCTTATTGAAGTGATTGACCACAGATTTGATGGTCTAGCTCCATACTCTTGGTTCAATTCCATTGGTCAAAATTTCTTTGTGCCAGTACCATTCTGTTTGAACCACTGTGGCTTTATAGTAAGCTGTAAAATCATGACGTGATAGTCCTCCCACTTTTCTTTTTTGGTGTATCTTTAGCTATTTGAGTCTCTCTCCCTTCCAAACAAATTTAATAACTAACTTTTCCAAGTCTTCAAAATAGGTTATTGGAATTTTGATTGGTATTGCATTGAATCTACAGATCAGTTTGGGTAGAACTGATATCTTAATGACATTTAACCTTCCTCTCCATGAGCACAAAATGTCTTTACACCTACTAGGTCTTGTTTGATCTCTTTTAGCAATGTTTTATAGTTTTCTGTATACAGGTCATTTGCATCCTGGTTAAGTTTTTTCCTATATATTTGATTCTTTTGATTACATTTTCCAGTTTTTCTTTGCATGGGCAGGCACCGGGAATTGAACCTGGGTCTCTGGCATGGCAGGCGAGAACTCTGCCTGCTGAGCCACTGTGGCCCACCCTTGATTGCGTTTTGAATGGAATTTTTTCCTTAATCATCTCCTCAGTTGATTAAGGTCATTGCCTGTGTATAGAAACATTACTGATTTTTGTATATTAATCTTGTAATGTGCCACTTTGCTGAAATTGTTTATTAGCTCAAGTAGCTTAGTCATAGATTTATCAGGATTTACCAAGTATAGAATAATGTCATTTGCAAATAATGAGAGTTTTACTCCTTCATTTCCTATTTGGATGCCTTTTATTTCTTTCTCCTGTATGACCACTCTAGATAGGATGTCTAGTACTAGTGTTGAATAATAGTGGTGCCAATGGGCATCCTTTTTTCATTCCCGATCCTAGGTGGAATGCTATTATCTATATGATGCTAGCTATGGGTTTTTCATATATACCTATTATCATATTGAGGAATTTTTCTTCAATTTCTACCTGTGAAGTGTTTTTGTCAGAAAAGGATGTTGAATTTTGTCAAATGCTTTTTCAATCGTTCCATATAATCACAAGATTTTTCCCTTTGGTTTGTTAATGTGTTGTATTACATTGTTTGATTTTCTTATGTTGAACCACCTTTTCATTCCTGGTATAAACCCTACTTGGTCTTTTAATATTTTGTTGGATTCAATTTGCTAGCATTTTGTTGAGAATTTTTGCATCTATGTACATTAGGGAGATTGGTAGTTTTCATTTCTTGTGATTTTTATCCAGTTCTAGTATTAGAGTGATATTAGCTTCATAAAGTGAATTAGTTAGCATTCTTTCCCTCATTGTTTGGAAGAGTTTAAGCAGAATAGGTGTTAGTTCTTCTTGGAATATTTGATAAAATTCCTCTGTGAAGCCATTTGGTCCTAGACTTCTCTTTGTGGGAATATTTTTGATGACTGATTGACTCTCTTGTAATTGGTTTGTTGAGATCTTCTAATTCTTCTCAAGTCAGTATAGGTAGTTCAAGGAATTTGTCCATGTCATCTAAGTTGTTAAGTTAGTTGGCAAATAGTTGCTCATATTATTTTCTCTTATGATTTTAAAAATTTCTTCAGGATCCATAGTATTGACTCCCCTCTCATTTCTGATTTTGTTTATTTGTGTCTTTTCTCTTTTTTTCTTTGTCAGCCTAGTTGGGGTTCCATTGATTTTCTTGATTTTCTCCAAGAACCAACTTTTGGTTTTGTTGATTCTTTCTATTGTTCTTTTTGCTTGTTTGTTTCTTTGTTCTCCAGTTTGTTTATTCTTGCTTTTCTTCAACTATTTGTTATGGGGTTAGTTTGCTGTTCTTTCTCTAATTTCTCCAGGTGAGCAGTTAAGTCCTTGATTTTGCTTATTCTTGTTTTCTAATATAGGCATTTAGGGCAATAAACTTCCCTCTTGGCACTGCCTTTGCCACATCCTATAAGTTCTGATATGTTGTATTCTCATTATCATTCATTTCCAGATATTTACTGACTTCTCTAGCAATTTCTTCTTTGACCCACTGATTATTTAAGAGTGTGTTGTTTGATCTCCATATATTTGTGAAAGTTCTGATTCTTTGGTGGTTATTCATTTCCAGCTTCATTCCATTGTGGTGAGAGAAAGTGCTTTGGATAATTTCAATCTTATTAAATTTATAAAGAGCAGTTTTATATCCCAGCATATGATCTATCCTAGAGAAGAATGCATATCCTGGTGTTTGGGGATGAAATAATCTATATATGTCTATTAGGGCTAATTCAATTATTGCATTGTTTAAGTTCTTTATTTCCTTGTTGATCCTCTGTCTGGTTATTCTATCTATAGTGGAGAGTAGGGTATTGAAGTCTCCCATTATTATTGTTGAAACCTCTATAGCTCCCTTCAGTTTTGTCCATGTTTGTTTCATGTACTTTGGAGCACCTTGATTGGGAGCATAAACATTTATGATTGTTATTTCTTCTTGGTGAATTGTCCCTTTTATTAATATATAGTACCCTTTGTCTCTTACGATGTCTTTACATTTAAACTCTATTTTATCTGATATTAGTATAGTTATTGCTGCTTTCTTTTGGTGACAGCTTGCATACCACAATATTTTCTATCCTTTCATTTTCAATCTATTTGTGTATTTGGGTCTAACATGCATTTCTTTTAAACAGCATATAGATGGATTATATTTTTTAATCCATTCTGCCAATCTGTATCTTTTATTGGTGAGTTTAGTCCATTAACATTCAACATCATTACTATAAAAGCAGTTCTTGAATCTACCATCTTATCCTTTAGTTTTTGCTTTGTTTCATTTTGTTTTGTATTGCTTGGGCAGGCACCAGAAATATCCTTTAGTTTTTACTTACCTGATTTATATATTCTTTTCCCTCTCTCTCTTTTTATCTTTTAAATTGTCCGTACTGATATTCTTCTATTCTGTGCCCTCCTCCAGACCCCCCTCTTCTGTATTTTTTTTTATCAGCTGACAAGATTCCCTTTAGTATTAGGAAAATCTTTGAAGATTTTCATCTTTCCCTCCATTTTAAAGGACAACTTGGCTGGATAAAGAATTACTGTCTGGAAGCCTTTCTTGTTCAGGATCTTAAATATATCATACCACTGTCTTCTAACCTCCATAGCGCCTGTTGAGTAGTCAGAATTCAGTCTTATGTTTTCTCTTACATGTAGTAGATCACTTTTCTCATGCTGCTTTCAGGAATTTCTGCTTCCCTTCAACATTTGACAGTCTGATTGTGTGTTTCTTGGAGTAGGCTTTTTGGATTTATTCTATTTGGGGTTCATTGGGCCCCTTTTATTTGCAAATTTATGTCTTTTATATGGGTTGCAAGTTTTCTCCAATTATGTCTTCAACTAACCTTTCCTGTGCTTTACTCTCTCTTCTCCTTCTGGGACACAAATGATTCTTATATTTGTGCACTTGTTCATCATTTCCCTGAAATCCAGTTCCATTTTTTCCATTTGTTCTTTTGTGTGCTCTAGTTCAACTGTTGTGTCTTCTAGCTCTATTATTCTTCTTTCTGCTTCTTCAAATCTGCTACCATGTATCTCTAGTATATTTTTAATTTGGTCTACAGTATCTTTCAACTCTGTGGCATCTGCTATTTTCCTATATATTCTTTCAAGTTCTTCTTTATGCCCTTCTAGTGTCTTCTTCATATCCTTTATTTCTTTATAAATATCTTTAAGGAGATGTTCCATATTCCATGTCCCCTCTGGTGTTTTGATTTGGCCATTTCTGCCTGGATCTTCAAGTGCTTTGTGATTTTCTGTTGTATTCAGGGGATTTGGTTATCTTAATAAAGTTACTTTACAATTTGGTTTCCTTTGCTCATCTAAAGTTTTTTATTTACTTGGGTTTGTACTGACGGTCCCCTTTTGCACTTGGTATGCCAGTAATTCCCCTCAAGGAAGGGTAGATCTCATCTAGGGGGTGTAATTCTACTTGAGGATCAATTAAAATCTAGACAGCATACATGGGTAGTTCAGTGGCAGAATGCCTGCCCACCATGCAGGACACCCAGGCTCAACTCCCCGGCCATGTACTGCCCCCCTCAAAAAAAAAAAACACCTCAGAAATAGTAGACCCAAAGCCAGAAAGAGACACCCCAAGATATTTTGGGAATAAACTCAGACTGGTAACTACAGAAGAGAAAGAGAAAAAAATAGAAATGAAAATTTTAAAAATAATAGATAATAAATTTTACTTTTTTCTTTTTATTTATTTATTTTTTTGCATGGGCAGGCACCGGGAATCGAACCTGGGTCTCTGGTGTAGCAAATGAGAACTCTGCCTGGTAGCCCACCCTTAAATTTTAAAAATTAAAGAATATAAAACTGGGCAGATAGGGAGTTTGCCAGACTGCACTTATGGTTTCTTCCCAGCAGATAGCGATCTTCAGCTACCTCCTTCCCTCAGGCCTGCGTCTCACTGACTGCAGTGGTGGTTGGGCAAGTGCAGTGGGGGGCTGTTCCTGGCATGCAGCAGTGGGACAACCAGTTCTAGCGCATGGGACAGGGCAGCTGATCACAGCACCTGACAACCAGTAGAACTGCTATTCACAGTGCCTGATGGGACAGCTATTTGCTGTGCCCAGTGGGTACAGCTTTTCACAGCAGGCAGGTAGGCATGCCTCTGGGCTCTCCTCAGATTCTGCCAGCAGTGAGGCCATGATGAGTTCTCCCAAGTAGCTGCTGGGGCAGGCTGGAGCAAAGTGATAGTCCACTCCCTTGAATCCACTCTTTCCCATGCACTGCAACCCATCATCAGTGGGATTACAGCCATTCAGACTCACCCTGCTGTCCCTGTCCCCACCTCCCTGCCTCTCTTGCCCAGGACCTCCTTATGGTATGCTAAAGACCCTCTTCAATTACTGACCCCTGGGATTGCAGTTCTGGTTGTTCCTTCTGTCCCCTCTCCTGTTTTTCCATGGAGTAGGGGAGAATCCAGCCTACCCTACTCCACCATTTCCTGGGAACTTGCCTTGATATGGTTTTATTCATGTTTCTTATGCTCTTTGGGTCTTAGATTTTAAAGTTATCAAATTTGGAAAATTTCCAGCAATCCTTTTTATCAAATATTTTTTCTTTACTCTATTCCTTGATCTTCTCCTTTGAGGACTTAAATTACACCTACATTATCTTCTTGAAAGTGCCCCTAAGATCAGTGGTGCTCTTTCCATTTCTTAAAAAATTATTTTTTCTCTGTGTGTTTCATTTTGGATAGTTTCTATTGCTGTGTGTTCAAGTTCACTAATCTTCTCTTTTGCAATGTTTAATCTGTCATTAATCTTATCCAATATATTCCTCATCTCAGATATTGTAATTTCAATTTCCAGCAGTTCTATCTGGGTCTTTCTTATATTTTCTATGTCTCTACTCAACATTTGGCACATATTTAAGACAATTATAATATTTTTTCCCTCCTTGTCTACAAATTCTAGCATCTGTGTTAGTTTTGGAACCATTTTGATAGATTTTTCTCCTCATTATAGGCCATAGTCTCCTGTTTCTTTGCATGTCTGATATTTTTTTACTGGATGCCAACTATTGTGAATATTACCTTGTTAGATGCTGTATATTTTTGCATCCTATAAATGTTCTTGAGCTTTGTTCTAGGCTGAAGGTAATTTACTTGGAAATAATTTAATCCATTGGCGTCTTGCATTTAAGATTTGTAGGCAGGACCAGATAGCATTTACTCTAGGACTAATTTTTCTCCCCTACTAAGGTATGGCTCCTCTGACTACTCTACCCAGTGTCTTGTGAGTTGTTAGGTTTTCCAGTCTTGCTGGTGGAATGGGCACTATTCCTGTCCCAGTGTGAGCCCTGGGTACTGTTGGCTCCCTAAGAGTGTTTTTCCCTTTAGTTTTGGGTAGTTTCTTCATATACATGCTGTGCTGGTTTGAAAGGAAGTATGCCCCCTAAGAAAAGCCATGTTTTGATATAAATCCCATTTCTTAAAGGTAGAATAATCTCTATTCAATACTGTATGTTTGAAACTGTAATGAGATCATCTTCCTGGATGATGTGATTTAGTCAAGAATGGTTGTTAAACTGGATTAGGGGATGACATGTCTCCACCCATTTGAGTGGGTCTTGATTAGTTTCTGAAGTCCTATAAAAGAGGAAATATTTTGGAGAATGAGAGATTCAGAGAGAGCAGAGAATGCTGCAGTACCACGAAGCAGAGAGTCCACCAGCCAGCGACCTTTGGAGATGAAGAAGGAAAATGCCTCCTGGGGAGCTTCAAGAAACCAGAAGCCAGGAGATAAAACTAGCAGATGACACTCTATTTGCCATGTGCCCTTCCAGCTGAGAGAGGAACCCTGACGGTGTTTACCATGTGCCTTTCCAGATGAGAGAGAAACCCTGAACTTCATCGGCCTTCTTGAACCAAGGTATCTTTCCCTGGATGCCTTTGATTGGACATTTCTTTAGACTCATTTTAATTGGGACATTTTCTTGGCCTTAGAACTGTAAACTAGCAACTCATTAAATTCCCCTTGTTAAGAGCCATTCCATTTCTGGTATATTACATTCCGGCAGCTAGCAAACTAGAACACATGCATTTATTAATGCTCACACTAATCAGATCCCAGGAATTTTCACTTTATCCAGCCTCTCTTCTCTTGTACTCTGGCCTGCAGAGTCTAGCTGTCTTTATTTCACCTGACTCCCATCCACATCTCCTCAATTCAGGGAGTCTCTTGGGCTTTGCCTACATCCCACTCCCTGTGCTGCTGCCTGGAAACTCTCTGAAGGCATAAGCTGCAGCAATCACAGGCCTTACCTCATAGGTTTCCCATCCCTCCATCATCTCTGTATTTTGTTATCAAATGTCCAGGGTCTTAAAATCCATTGTTTCTATATTTTGTCCAGCTTTTTGATTGTTTCAGGTGGGAGGGTAAATCTGATCCCCATTACTTCATCTTGGCTGGAAGGAGAACTCATTTCATGGTCACTTAATTGTATATTTAAATATACAATTTTAATATATTTTACATTTAATACATTTTACATTATAATACATAATACATTTTAATACATTAATAATATTTTTATACAATTTAAAATAATCTTTCTCTATTATTTTATCTTGAACTTTCTATTTTTTCTGACTTTTCTGTTTTTTGTCCACATATTTTTCCCTCCTTCTAATGACAATAATTAGATATTCTATTTATTAAGTGCTTATGATGTCTCAGACTCTGGACTATGTACTTTGTATAAATTATCTCATTGAATACTCGCAGTAACCCAAGAAGGTAGCTATTATTGGCATTCTTCTTTTATATATGAGGAAACTGAGTCACAAAGCTTTTAATGGCCTCTTCCAAGGTTACATATTGAGATTTGAATCCAAGTCTTTTTCTAAAACCTGTGCTTTTTCTATTGAAAGCTGTCCCACATCTTGGATCGTTTCAAACCACAAGCCACAACACAGCTACTAAGTATGCTAATTCAGGCCATCTTTAAGCTAATAAGACATTTCCTCTGGACTGCATGGTCAGTGCCTTCTTGTCTTGCTTGCCTTTACTTACATTATCTGTGGCGCTAATCCAGAGTAAACTCTGCCTTATATTGTAAAATAATTGAATATTAGCAAAGTAAATTATGTCCACAAGATATGAAAATAGTGTGGATGGTTAACCACAAAGTGCCTGAGGAAGTGAGCCTATTTGTGAGAAGGGAACAGGATTGACATAGCTTATTTGAAGGTATCTTTTTTCTCCCTTTGTATGGGAACCAAATAGTGAATGTTCAGTAGAAATTATCTCTGTGAATTGTCTATTCTTTATGTGATTCCTTGAAGGTTTATCCTGACTAGCCAGGCCCAGGTCATACTAGAGAGTGAATGAATGAATGAATACACTTTTAGAAGGCTCTGCTCTTTCAATGGGAAGCATGTACAGTGTACATACTGTGCTCAACCTCTTCCAGAACGCAAGAGTAGTAGGAGCTGGTACTCGAGGAATTTCTCTTGGCTATTTCTTTCACTCTTCTTTCTAATTGTCCTAATTGTAGGGTAATCTAGCTTGTTAGGAAGCATCCTCTGTCGGCCTTGCTGCACTTGCTAGTGGACCTGCAAAACGTTGTAGCCACAGTTTCTGAGTTCATGTCATTAAACATTTATTTGGTGATCCTTAAGTGCACCTGAGGCTGTTAATGTGACAAAATAGAAATCCATTTAGCATAAATGCAATAGAAATGCCTTTCAAAACAGGTAGTACAATGGCATGGTATGTCATGTACTTTGTTTTTGAATTCAGAGTGTGTTCAAATCTTTGAATTTTATGATATAATTAACCAAATGCACCTCTCAAAGCAAGGGCTAAATGGAAGGCTCCAAAGGCTCTCAAGTTCCTTAAAGTCACTGTTGTGTGCTATATTGGGCAGACATAGCTTTCAAGATAAAGATAGAAACTTACAGCAAGCCCAGAGGCACAATGCTGCTTTCCACTGGAGCTGTCATGAGAAAAAATGGGGAGAAACTGGAAGTCTGTACACGTGGTGGAACTTATGCCAGAAAATCAAAGTGATCCAATTCATTTATTCCAACTTCACAAATGGCATGCCAGACATTTACTGAAGGGAATGGCCTTGATATTTGAACAATCTTTCTGAAGAAATGGAAGTTTTTTGAGAAAAATTATAATTAAAAACTTGAACACACCATGCTTTCTACTCTAACCAAAAGATAAGCATTAAGATATGCAGACAATGTGTTGTCATAATAAGGCTGGGAAATATGAGTGAGAAAAAAATGTACTCTTGCATTCAGGAGGCATTTTTGAGTACCTAGAGTCTATCAGGAACTATGCTAGATGCAAAGGGGTAGGCATGATTTAGCGAAATGAAAAAATGACCTTGCTATTCAGAGAGCTATATATAAATGTATACTATTATTGAATAATGTAAAAAGTGTTATGGGTGCAGAAGATTACAATACAGCCTGGGAGAGTATGAAGGTTGTGCAGTGTAGGTATAGTTCTAACTGAGCTTCGGAGGCTGTTTAAACATTCAACAGGGAAAAAAGGATAACCTGGGAAAGAGGTAGCTGCACATATAAAGAAATAGAGGAGATGTCTGAAAATAACCAACACCAAAGATGGTGAATAAGCTGATCGCACATGCTTAAGAATGGTTGACAATAATGCACAAAAAAGTTGGGGGTGAGATTGGGAAGGACACTCTCTGTCAAGCAAAGGAAATTGGGCATTATGCTGTGAGATTAATGTAGAGTAATAACTGGGTCAGATTTGTATTTTTTAAGATAACTTGGGAGGCAGCATGGAAGACAAAATGAAATAAAAGAGGGGTTAGAAGTAAGAAGACATTAAGAACATATTGCAGAGAGAGCTCTGAGAAGATACTGCTGCCTGTTAGAACATGGCTGAGGCTATGTTGAGGTCTGTGCTATTAATTGTTAACACAGGCTGCTGGAATCCACGGTCTTCATCATCACTTGCCCAGCTCCATGTCTGGAGGAATGTTCTGGTCTCCTTCTGCCTTTGGTGTTTTTGCCCTGGTCATGTGAAATTGTGATCTAGTGGCATGTCAGACAGCCCTGTGTTTCAGTTTCCTGGCTGCTATGAAAATATCACACAATGGGTTAGCTTAACAACAGGAATCTTCTGGGGTTGGAAGCATTCTGGCTTACCAGCAATCCTTGGGGTACTTTGGCTTTCCAGGCACATGGCAATGTCCTCTCCTTTCTCCTCTGGGTTCTGTGGTTTCCAACTTCTGCCTCTTCTGGCTTTCACTCATAAAGCGTTCTATAATGGGATTTAGGCCCCACTTCCTTGAGCCAAGCAACATCTTATCTAAAAATAATCTCTTCAAAAGGTCCCATTTACAGGTTCACATTCACAGGGATGAATTAAGATTAAGAACATGTTTTTTTCTGGGTGGGATACATAAATCAATCTATCATAGACTGTTTGAGTCCCACCTCTTCCTTGTTTCAGCAGTATGATCTGAGGACAGGAATTGTCATTTCTGTCCTAACTTGCCTCTTTAATAAATGTTGGCTGCTTAGTATTATAGATCCTTTCAATTTTGTGGACATATCCCAGGTTATGTGAACAGGGAAAGCAGTAATATTGACTAAGCTGAAGAAGTGGTTATGTCTTACACATTTTCAGACTGTGCTCAATGCATGGCTATTAATTGATTTGCTTTGATTCAAAATATGACTTCAAGTGAGGTATTTAATCTCTGGATACCTGAACTCATCTGTGTGGTCTGCTGTCTTTTATCTTCCTACTTTAGTGTGGTATGAGAAACTGCATATGTTGACTCTCCTGTGATTAAATTTGGGAGCCAAAAGGGTTTGTAGATGACATCTGTTAAATTTTCTCATTAATTCATGCATTAATTCAATTAGAAAACATTAAATGAAGGTCTAAATGCTCCAGGCACTGTGCTAGGCATAGGCAAAGATGAGTTTGATCAAGTCTCCACCTCCATGTGCCCAGAACCTTTGGGAGAAGTAAGCTTATGGTTTACAATACAAAGTGCTATGGAATCTGGGAGAGAAGAAGAGAAAAGAGAGGTGTAAAGCACATGGTAAGGATATAGAAAGTTCACAAAGGAGTTGGCCCATGAGCTGAATCTCAAAAGATGAGTCCAAGTAAATCATGTCAGCATTGGTGTAAAGGACACTCAGAATCCAGTTATCTACTTTTGTGAAACAAACAATCCCAAAGCTTAGGGCTATAAAACAACATCAATTTTTAAATTTATTATATTTCTATGGATTGTCTGGACACATGGGGCAGGTCTTCTGCTCCATGTGGTGTTTGCTTGGGTCACCAACGTGCATACATTAGGCTGGAGGCACTCCAGGAGCCGGAAGGTACAATGTGGCCTCACTCTCCTGTCTGGTACCTCAGTAGGGTGGCTGGGTTGACAAGGGTCTAGCTGTATCTGTCTATCCATGAGGTCTCTTTTCATTTCAGTTGTGTAGCAGGAGCATCTTTACATGGTGGCTGGATCCCAAGACGAAAAAATGAAAGCTACAAGACCTCTTAGGGTTTAGGCCCAGAAGTCACACTGCCCTGCTTCTGCCTTTTTCTGTTGGTCAAAGCAACTCATAAACCAGTTAGATTCAAGGGAGAGGAAATAAACTCCACCTCTGGATGGGAGGAGTAGTATGCCTGCAAAGGGATGGGAAGAATTGCTGGTGCCCATAAACTATTGGTTTATGGGCCATCTACCACTACCGACCAGGAAGAAGGAATGGTATTTTTAAGCAGGGCCTCCACTCGTTTTGTGAAGGAGAAGGCAAGGCAAGCTGCTCAGAGCACAGAACTGAGTTAATAGAAAGTTTTACATTCTCAGATAAGATTCATGCATATCATAGATCTTACACAGTACAGGACTTTACTAATAATTCAAAGGATTCTGGCAATTGCAAGGTAGGCAAAGAATTATTCTCTTAGAGAAGTCAAAGACCTTTAATTTAGCTCCTGAGAGGTTCTGCCTCAACTGAGTTAAGATACATTCTGCTTTATATTTAACATATGAGGCTTACATAATATATTCATAAAATTGATTTTTCATTTCAGTTGTGGATCATCTCTATTTTATATCCATCATTAAAACACTTTATGTGATATTCTCCAGTCAGTTTTACTCCCAGGAATCCATAAATTTCAGGATTATTTAAAATAAGCATTCTAAACAGGCCTGAAATATCTCTTTAAAAGCTTTTCATAGATAGGGAGTTTGTGTTATATTTTTGTAAAAATATAACACGAGAGTACATACTGAGAAGGGTCCAAGATGGCAGCTAACTGAAGTGTGGAATTTAGCTCGTCCTCCAGAGCAGCTAGTAAATAGCTGGGAACAGTACAGAGCAACTGCTGGGGTCCTGTCGGTGACTGGACACATAGTGAACACCAGTCTGGACAAGCTGGACCAGCTGTGATCCCACCCAGAACTGTGAGTCCCCCAAGCCACAGAGGGTGGTGTCCCTCCCCCACAGGCTGCTTGCCATAGGGGAAAGGAAAGAAACTTTACTAACAACAAGGAGGTAAGCTCCACCAAGCTTCAATTGTGGAATTAGTTAACAAATTCTGACTTCTAAAAATAGGCCCCCAGCTCAGCTGAACCTTGAGTAAAAGCTGAGGTTGCTGATTTTTGCACCAGCACAGAGGGGGCAGGGCTGATGGAAAAAGAAAAAACAAAAACAAAAAAAGCAGGTTTTTTTGAATTCGCAGCACAAAATACTTGAAAGTGTATGCCCTGAAGGAAAGGAGGGGACACATAAGACCTGGAGATACAAAAGAGCAACATACCAACTTAAGCTCTTGATTGGCAAACCGGAGGAACAGGGTCCTGCACTAAAAAGGATTTTTTTTTCTTTCCTTTTTTATGGATGTGTTTCTATGGCTTGACTGCTCTTTGGGATACAACTGCCCCTGGCAAGGGTGGAATTAAGCTTTTCTGAGAGACAAAGAGGCTGGTCAGGTGGAAGGAAGTAATTCCCTTGAGGCTGTGCCTTCCCCAAGAGAGGGGTGGGCCCCAGCTGAGGTGGAGTCCTTCCCTCAAGGAATTCAGACCCCAAGATCTGGAAAACTGAAGTGATTAAAGACAGACTACAACCTCTCCTCTGTCTCAACATGCCCTCAGCAGGAGAGTCTGCTGAAGTTAAAGGCACTGCATCGCTTTATGCTGGTGGGACCTGCACACAGACAAGCACCACATACTGATCAGGATAGGAAAAACACAGAGTCTAGAAGCTTCATAGGAAAGTCTTTCAACCTTCTGGGTCTCACTCTCAGGAAAACTGATGCAGGTGACTCTTTCCTCATGAGAGGAGGACAGTTTGGTTCAGGAAAATCTGACTAAGGTCTATAATACCTAAGTAGACCCTCCTAAAGAAAAAAAAAGACACCATTCAGGAAGGGCAAGAAACAAGAAAACAAGAACTGAAAAATTCTCATCTGTTAAACAAAACCTAAGCTAAAGGTTAGAATAAGCTGAACTAAATGTCAAAGAACAGATAGACAACAAAGTCATCCAGCAAGAAAATCCTAGGTAAAAAAAGGGAAAACAATCTCGAGAATAAATTAATTAAGGAAATTAAATGTCTAGAAGCCAGCAAAAAATAATGAATCATACTAGGAAAATTGAAGATATGTCCCAGTCAAAGGAATAAATGAACAATTCAAATGAGATACAGGATTTGAAACAATTAATTCAGGATATTTGAACAGACACGGAAAACCTCATCAAAAATCAAATCAATGATTTGAGGGAGGATATAAAGAAGGCAAGGGTCGAACAAAAAGAAGAAATTTAAAGTCTGAAAAAACAAATCACAGAACTTATGGGAATGAAAGGCACAGTAGAAGAGATGAAAACACAATGGAAACCTACAAAGTTAGATTTCAAGAGGCAGAAGATAGGATTAGTGAACTGGAGGATGGGACATCTGAAATGCAACAAGCAAAAGAAAATATATGGAAAAATATAACTAGGGACTCAGGGAATTGAATGACAACCTGAAGAGCACGAATTTACATGTTGTGGGTGTCCCAGAAGGAGAAAAGAAGGGAAAAGAAGCAGAAAAACTAATGGAGGAAATTATAACTGGAAATTTCCCAACTCTTATGAAAGACTTAAAATACAGATCCAAGAAGTACAGTGTACCCAAAACAGAATAGATCCAAATAGATGTACCCCAAGACACTTACTAATCAGAATGTCAGATGTCAAAGAGAAAGAATTTTGAAAGCAGCAAGAGAAAAGTAATCCATCACATACAAGGGAAGCCCAATAAGACTATGTGTAGAGTTCCCCACAGAAACCATAGAGGCGAGAAGACAGTAGTATGATATATTTAAGATACTAAATGAGAAAAACTGCCAACCAAGAATTCTATATCCAGCAAAATTGTCCTTCAAAAATGAGGGGTAAATTAGAACATTTTCAGACAAAAAGTCACTGAGAGGATTTGTGACCAAGAGACCAGCTCTGCAAGAAACCCTAAAGGGAGCACTAGAGACAGATAGGAAAAGACAGGACAGAGAAGTGTGGAGAAGAGTGTAGAAATGAAGGCTATTAGTAAAGGTACAAAGCAAAAAAATTAGATATGACATATAAAATCCAAAAGGCAAAATGGTAGAAGAAAGTACTGCCCATACAGTAATAACACTAAATGTTAATGGATTAAACTCCCCAATCAAAAGACATTGACTGGCAGAATGGATTAAAAAACAGGACCCATCTATATGCTGTCGACAGGAGACACATTTTAGACCCAAGGATAAACATAGGTTGAAAGTGAAAGGTTGGGAAAAGATATTTCATGCAAACAACAATCAGAAAAGAGCAGGAGTACCTATACCAATATCCAACAAATTAGACTTCAAATGCAAAACAATTAAAAGAGACAAAGAAGGAAACTATGTATTAATAAAAGGAAAAATTCAACAAGAAGACATAAAATCATAAATATTTATGCTCTAAGCCAGAATGCTCCAAAATACATGAGGCAAAAACTGAAAACATTGAAAAGATAAAATAACACATCTATCATAATAGTTGGAGACTTCAATTCCCCACTCTCATCAATGGACAGAAGATCTAGACAAAGGATCAGTAGAGAAACAGAGAATTTGAATAATACAATAAACAAACTAGACTTCACAGACATTTATAGGATACACCTTTTTCTCAAGTGCTCATGGATCATTCTCAAGGATAGACCATATGCTGGATCACAAAGCAAGTCTCAATAAATTTTAAAAGATTGAAATCATACAAAACACTTTCTCAGATCATAAAGGAATGAAGTTGCAAATCAATAATAGGGAGAAAGCCAGAAAATTCACAAATATATGGAGGCTCACAACACACTCTTAAACAACCAGTGGGTCAAGGAAAAATTTACAAGAGAAATCAGTAAATATCTTGAGGCAAATGTAAATGAAAACACGATATATCAGAATTTATGGGATGCAGCAAAGGCAGTGCTAAGAGGGACATTTATTGCCCTAAATGCCTATATGAAAAAAAGAAGAAAGAGGAAAAATCGAGAAATTAACTGTTCACTTGAAAGAACTAGAGAAAGAACAGCAAACTAACCCCAAAGCAAGCAAAAGGAAAGAAATAATGAAGATTAGAGCAGAAATAAATGAAATTGAGAACATGAAAACAATTGAAAAGATCAACAAAACCAGAAGTTGGTTCTATGAGAAAATCAATAAGACTGATGGACTGTTAGCAAGGTTGACAAAAAGAAGAAGAGACAGGATGCAAATAAATAAAATCAGAAATGGAAAAGGAGATATAACCACTGACCCCACAGAAATAAAGGAGGTAATGAGAGGATACTATGAACAACTTTACATTAATAAACTAGACACATAGATGAAATGGACAACTTCCTAGAAAGGCATGAAAACCAACATTAACTTAAGAAGAACTAGACGACCTCAACAAACCAATCACAAGAAATGGAATTAGTCATTTGGTAGAATGTGAATTCTACCAAACATTCAAGAAAAAATTAGTACCAATCCTGCTCAAAGTCTTCAAAGAAATTGTTTTTTAACTCATTCTATGAAGCCAACATCACCCTCATACCAGAGCCAGAAAAAGATACTACAAGAAAAGAAAACTACAAACCAATCTCTCTAATGAATATAGTTGCAAAAATCCTCAACAAAATTCTTGCAAATCGAATCCAGCACTACATTAAAAGAATTATACACCATGACCAAGTAGGATTCATCCCAGGTATGTGAGGATGGTTCAACATAAGAAAATCAATGTAATGCACCATATCAACAAATCAAAGCAGAAAACAACATGATCATCTCAACTGATGCAGAAAAGGCATTTGACAAAATTCAACATCCTTTTCTGCTGAGAACAGTTCAAAGGATAGGACTAGAAGGGAACTTCCTCAATATGATAAAGGGAATATATGAAAAGCCCACAGCTAACATCATCCTCAATGGGGAAAAACTGAAAACTTTCCCCCTAAGATCAGGAACAAGACAAGGATGTCCACTATCATCATTGTTATTCAATATTGTGTTGGAAATCCTAGCCAAAGCAATTAGGCAAGAAAAAGAAATACAAGGCATCAAAATTGGAAAGGAAGACATGAAACTCTCACTGTTTGCAGGTGATATGAAACTATATGTTGAAAACCATGAAAAATCCACAACAAAACTACTAGAACTAGCAAAGTGGCAAGTTACAGGATCAACACTCAAAAATCTGTAGTGTTTCTATACACTAGTAATGAACAATCTAAGGGGGGAATCAAGAAAAAAATTCCATTTGCAATTGCAATCAAAAGAATAAAATATTTAGAAATAAATTAACTAAGGATATAAAAGACCTATACAAAGAAAACTACAAGAAATTGCTAAAAGAAATCACAGAAGACCTATATAAATGGAAGGGCAGACTAAATATAGTTAAGATGTCAATTCTACCTAAATTGATTTACAGGTTCAATGCAATACCAATTAAAATCCCCAAAACTTACTTTTCAGAAATAGAAAAACCAATAACAAAATTTATGTGGAAGGGCAGGGTGCCCTGAATAGCTAAAAATATCCTGACAAAGAAAAATGAAGTCGGAGGTCTCACACTATCTGATAAAGTGTATTACAAAGCTACAGTGGTCAAAACAGCATGGTACTGGCATAAAAATAGATGCACTGACCAATGGAATAGAATAGATGTTCACATGTAGACCCTCTTATCTATGGACAATTGATCTTTGATAAGGCAGCCAAGCCAAGTCACCTGGGACAGAACAGTCTCTTTAATAAATGGTGCCTAGAGAACTGGATAGCCTCATGCAAAAGAATGAAAAAGGATCCATATCTCACACCCTATACGACAGTGAACTCAAAATGGATCAAAGACCTAAACATTAGATCTAAGACCATAAAACTTTTAGAAGAAAATGTAGGGAAATATCTTATAAATCTTATAATAGGATGAGGTTTCCTAGATATTACACCCAAAACATGAGCATTGAAGAAATAAATAGATAAATGGGAACTCCTCAAAATTAAACAGTTTTATGCATCAAAGAACTTTGTCAAAAAAGTAAAAAGACAGCTTACACAATGAGAGACAATATTTGGAAATGATATATCAGATAAGGGTCTAGTATCCAGAATATATAAAGAGGTTGTTCAACTCAACAACAAAAAGAGAAACAACCCAATTACAAAATGGGCAAAAGACATAAACAGACACTTCTCAGAAGAGGAAATACAAATGGCTAAAAGGCACATGAAAAGATGCTCAACTTCCCTGGCTACTAGGGAAATGCAAATCAAAACCACAATGAGATATCATCTTACACCCAGCAGAATGCCATTATCGATAAAACAGAAATGACAAGTGCTGGAGAGGATGTAGAGAAAGAGGCACATTTATCTACTGTTGGTGAGAATGTAAAATGGTGCAACCACTGTGGAATACAGTTGGATGGTTCCTCAGGAAGCTAAGTATAGAATTGCCATATGATCCCACAATACCAATGCTAGGTATCTATTCAGAGAACATGAGGGCAAGGACACAAATGGACATTTGCACACCAATGTTTATAGCAGCATTATTTACAATTGCCAAGAGGTGGAAACAGTCCAAATGTCCATCAACAGATGAGTGGCTAAACAAGTTGTGGTATATACATATGATGGAATATTATGCAGGTGTAAGACAAAATAAAGTCATGAAGCATGTAACAACATGGATGGACCTCAAGGACATTACACTGAATGACATTAGCCAGAAACAAAAGGACAAATACTGCATGGTCTCACTGATATGAACTAACATCAATGAATGAACTTGGAGAATTTCAGTTAAGAACAGAGGCCATCAGGAGATAGAAATAGCATAGAGTAAAATTCAGAAATGGATAGCACAATACTACCTAATTGTAGCACAATAATGTTAGTACACTCAATGAAGCTGAATGTGAGAATGATAGGGGGAGGAGGGCTGGGGGCACAAATGAAACCAGAAGGAAGGATAGACGATTGATTCAAACAGTAAATAAAAAAGTATTTGCAAAGTCCCTTTGGGGAACAATGAGAAAGGGGGAAAATTCATCTTCCCCATTTGGAGAATTCCTGATATTCTCGCAAGCAGTGAGAACAACCAAATCAATAGGCCAAGCCCCTCATCTTGGGGATTGTTCATATGAAACTTATACCTGCAAAGGATATACAGCCTACTTAAAATCAGGCCTAGGAGTCACCCCCAGAGAACCTCTTTTGTTGCTCAGATGTGGTCTATCTCTCAGCCAACATGGCAAGCAAACTCACCGCCCTCCCCCTCTCTATGTGGGACATGACTCCCAGGAGTGTAACCCTCCCTAGCAAGATGGGACAGAAATCCTAGAATGAGCTGGGACTCAGCATCAAGAAATTGAGAAAACCTCCTTGACTGAAAGGAGAAAGAGAGAAATGAGACAAAATAAAGTGTCAGTGGCTGAGAGATTTCAAACAGTTAAGAGATTATCCTAGAGATTATTCTTACACATTTTATAGATATCCCCTTTTTAGTTTAAGGTGTGTTAGAGAGGGAGAGGGAAGTGCCTGAAACTGTAGAGCTGAGTTCCAATGGCGATGTTCTTGAAGATGAATGTATAATGATATGGCTTTTGCAATATGACTATGTGAGTGTGAAAACCTTGTGTCTGATGCTCCTTTTAGCTATGATATTGACAGATGAGTAAAAAAATATGGATTAAATATAAATAAATAATGGGGGGAACAAATGTTAAAATAAATTGAGTAGATTGAAATACTAGTGGTCAATGAGAGGGAGGGGTAAGGGGTATGCGATGTATGAATTTTTCCTTTTTCCTTTTTTCTTTCTTTTGCTGGAGAGATGCAAATGTTCAAAGAAATGATCATGATGATGAATACACAACTATGTGATCATATTGTGAGCCATTGATTGTAACCATATCAAGAATATTTGTATGTCAAAATGTTTGCATGTTGTTTACAATAAAAAGAAAAGGCATTGGGCAAATGTTCCCAAGCACACAAGAATTTAAAGAATTCCACATTTATGAGTCCTTGAAAAAATTACTTGATGGTGAACTCCAGGCAACCAAGACAAATCAAAACAAAACAAAAGTACTCAGAAATGAAGAAGTCATGTAGTTAAAAAAGACAAATGAGCAATAAATCCATTTAAATTTAGAACCCAAACTACAAATTTAGAACCTGGGAAGTGTGATTATAGAACAGAACAGAAATGTTAAAAATCTTGATGGAGTAAAAAAAAAAAAAAAGTAATACAAGTAATAAAAATCAGAAGTGAGAATAAATGCTAATTTCCTCACCTTTCAGGTTGGGGAGTTAATGCTGTCTGAATTTGAAATTTGTGATAAAATAAATAAAGTTAAATATTTCTTTATCTTATTTTCTTAACCCTAAGGAAATAATCTTTCTCACAGAAGAGTAGTTTGAAGACTAGTGGTTCCTTCAATTTCATTTTTTTCATTATTAAAATCAAGTAAATTTTCATATAACATGCTTTATTTCCAGAAATAATTTCATCATTTTTTTCTATTTTCTATCAGTTTCTATCCAACTCCAGCTAGGTATGTAGAGAGGTGAGTGGTAAAGATGTGGATTGCTTTTGCTTTATTCTTTGTGCTTCTCTTACTTGATTTTTAAATAATGAGCAAATAATATTTTCATAAAAACAATAATATTACTGCTAAAGAGAAAAAGGAAGAGAAAGAGCAAAAGAACGAAAAATCCCCAACACATACTGATGGTCATCTGGCAGACCAGGTGGTGTCTATGAGATTCACAGCCTGTTGTCTGGTGCTAATTTAATCTCTCAAGACCTCAGTTTCCTCATCTATAAATGAGGTAAATAATAGTATCTCCTTCTAGGGCCCAGAGCACAGGGACTCACCTACCATAAGCTCAATACTTAATAACTTAAAAAGAGGATAAAATCATGCAATGTTAGAACCAAAAGGAACTTTAGTGATTTACCTTTTTAATTTTACCAATGAAAAAACTAAAGCCCAAAGAGGTGTGCCAGCTCTTTGCACATCCCTGTGCTGGGTCCATGGGAATAAGGACAGAGGCACATGTAATACACAAGCACTAAGGGCTTTCTCTACAGTATCCTCAGAATTTATATATACCAATTCATCCATAATAGGAGAAGGCAGCCATATGCCCACCAGATTGGAGAGAAGGCAGCTTGCAATTCAAATTTTACCCCAGAAAAGTCCACAGAGTGTGTCACACATGTGTGGCTAATTAAGGAGTGAATACAGTTTGAAATCAAACTATCGCCTTTAGCCCTTTTATACACCTCCAACAAAGGTTATTCTTGTCATCTTCCTATTTATCTTCTGTCCTCAGATGATAAACTGAATAGCTGAGTTCTCAATTGTTCAATTAATTAAACTTCTTTCCTGTTACCACTTTGTGGCAAAGAACAGAGGTCTCTTGATAGAACCTGTCTCTCATGTTGTCCGTGAGTTGTTGGGAAAAGCCTATTCCATCATTAATATTCATGAAAGGGTTGGTGTCAGAATAGGGTAATTCCAGAGATCTCACAGGCCATTTATCCGATTAATGAAGATTAGTGATTCTTGGAATGGGTGGCGTTTGCAAATGGTGGGAGAGAGAAAAGAAAAGTTGAAGAGCATTTATGAGCAATTTTAACTCAGATTACAGTATCAAGAAGCAGCTTCGCAGGGAGAGATGTGATAGAGTATTATCGCGGCATTTGTTGAAAAAAAAAAAACGGTTTAGAGTTGCCAGCTTTAAAACCAGAGCAGAGACGTTATCACTTCCTGAAGGATTCTCTGCACAACCGAGCAATTAGACTAGTACAGACTGGGATGGGCTAACAAGTATTCCAAGTAATAGATCAGCCAAGACCGTGGCACTGCCTAAATTGATTAATGATTTGGAGATGAATTTACAGACTAGAGTCATCTCCTTTCTCCCCCTAGTCTGTCTTTTCTCAGCCCCTCTCCCTGCTTTAGCCAGAAAGGAAGAGAAACTACTATGAACATGAGTTAGGCAGTAAATTACTTTCTCTTTTTCAATATCAACTTTCTGAGCTATGATTCAAGCCCATCAAAAGCCTATCTCCAGCCTATAGAGAACTGACATATTCACTATAGTGTGTCACTACTCAAACTCTGCTGCCGTCATTTCAACTAACCTTAATTTAAAATACTGTCGGCATCAGCTAGAATCCCTAACAAGTGGAGCGCCTCATCACCATACTAATTGAACGAAAAATGTTCCATGATTTAAATACCTATTGCTTCATCATTTTCCCAGTCTTCGGTTTCCATTTTGTCAGACATGAAGTTGGTGATTAAACTCAAGGCATAATTATTAGCAACAGAGGAACTGTTGTCCCATCTCGCAGTTTCCTGACCAGGTGCAAGCTCTCGGCTTCATACTGAGCATGTCTGTCAGTCTTATGAACAATCCCAGCAGAATAAGTGACTGATTTTCTCTTTATAATCACAGAGGCGCTTTACAGAAAATTGTCACACTAGACCTCTACTTCTGAATGGTATAATGAACGTTTCAGCGTGGTGAGAAGTGTGCGTACTGAAAAGGGGTGTCACGGTTAGAGCAGGACGCTGACCTCTTTTATCAGCGCACATACCACGGCCGCCTCCCACTGCGCTGGCCTCTGTCGCTTCTGACAGTTGTGTAAAATGAGGAAAGGATTGCTAAATAGAGGACAAGAAACTCGAAGTTCTGCCTTTGAGTAAAAGTAAAAAAGAAGCTTGCGTGTGTCTGAAGCTCTGAATGAAAGAAGTTATGGTGGAGAGCAATTTGCACAGGAGAAGGATTATGGGGAGGGGATGTGGTTAGAAGTTGGAAATGAACACTTTTTAAATGCACATTTCAGAGGCTAACAACTTCATTTTGGAGTTCTTTGAAATTGCTACATCCAAATGGGTGAACTTATTTGTCTGCTAAGCTATCAGAGAGAGAAGATGTCCTCCTTGAGCTTGATGCCCGATACACTCGAACTGCTTGTCTCCTTTTATACAGCATTAGAATTAAAGCAATTGTAGTGGGTTCCTCTCACTTGTTCAGAAATAGAAGGCTTGGGTTTTGAAAGTCTCATGATTTGCAACTCAACCCAGGTGTCGGTGGATGGACTTCTACTGTACATTATCTATCCTTGGAATTTGCTCCTATCAGGAATAATGTAAACCTTCTTCCATTACATCTTCTTTCAAAAGCTTTCCATTACTAATATTCATGTGTATTGAAGTTAAATTAAAATGTAGATATCTTCTAAAACCTGAGTTTTGATCAGAGACTTTCAGCTGTGGACCCTCATTCATACCCATGGATTTTGAGGCTGCGTTCATGATCCGTTCCCAAAACATGTTATTTTCTTTCCTTTTGATTGCAAGATATGCAGACAACTGTAGTTTATTTGCATATAGGATGTTCCTGGTAAATATTTACAAACATATAAGAATCCTGTATTCCTAATTTACAGTTTTGAAATTTAAGTCTTTGACAACTTTAACATGAATAAGCAGAATAATTGATAGACTTGGTCTTCTGAAAGAATAAACTTCTGTTGACTAATTTTCGTTTGTTTTAACTACTGGGGATAATTTATACCAAGCTGAGATGTGTAACATGTTCACAGAGAAGTAGGTCATTCCTGGGTAGTTAACCATCTTATATATAAGAATTTAAATATATAAAGCTATGTTTTTTTTTCCTGCTTGAAAGTTGAAGGTAGTATTTTTAATGCCACATTTATATCCAGGCAAACTTTGAAAAATTATTTTTTATGCATTAAGTTCATCAGCCATGGGTGTAGTAGCCAGGAAATTGGTGTCGAGAGGAAAGAGAATTAATTTGACCTTGAACAAGTCCTCAGCATCTCCACTGATCCCCTATAAGGTGAGGGTTCTTCTCAGTTTTCAAAGTTCTATGACCTGATTCTCTTGAAGCTTTGCTGAAGAATTCAAGACTTCTGCCATGGATATGCTTACATTCTGTTTGCCAATCAGACATTGAAAAGTATCACTATGATAAAGGACTCCATTGGTACACAAATATTAATTTTGACTTGGGACTAGCAAGACAAATGGCTCACTAATATCCCTTAATTCAGGATGATTCACTACAAGTCAGGCATAACCTGAGGAGAATACATTGTTCTTGTGTGACAGACTGAGAATACAGAATCTATTTTATTCTAAGTGACTGTACTTCTCATTAAGAGAAAAGCAGTGTTTTCAGAGCTGATCCTAAATATATAATTCTATACATCTATATATTTTTTGATCACATAGTTATATATTCATCACCATAGATATATATTTTTTGACAGTGATCAATAAATAATGAATGAATGAATGAAACAATTAAAATAGTGGCATACAAAGTGTGAATTCATAATAAGGTACGTTGTGAATACTTGTGCCTTGAAGTGTGTTAAGGTAAACTGAGCCCTTTCCACTTTATAACTCACCATTCACTGCAGGGCCACAAATGTATGCACTTAGGAATTTCTAGGTCACCTCTAATATACAAAGCTTATGAGACTTGACCCCTGCTTTCATTTGTTGTTTAACAGCCACATTACACTATGACAAATACTTTGAGCACTGTTGATACATTGGAGAGAAATAAGTTTTCTGATCAGTTGCTGAGGATGGGGTCTCTCTGAGGAAGAGCATCCTTTAATTCATCCATCAACCATCGATGATGATATGACCAAAGATATGGAGATGGAGGAGGTGCCATCTTCACTTTTGATTTGAGTCTATTCTAATTGACCACTCATGGTAGCATCATTTTCCTGGAGTTAGCCACAAAACAAGCTTTGGAAAGTGCCCTGATTCCTCATTCTTTTTCTGGGAGCTTGAACTCTGTTCCTGCAGGGTCAGGCTTTGCCTGCTCTCTGCTGTCCTCAGTGAGGCAGAGATTGGGATGCCCCATCTTTAGCTCTGGCCCTGCCCCCACCTCAGGGTGAGGGGAAGTCAGTCTGGGCACGGAGAGAGTTCTCCCTCCCTGCACCTCCCCACAGGTCTCAGTCTTGGTTCACCCTGTGTCAGCGGCTGCCTAGTTTCCTGTTCTGCCATTCCTCAGAATCACAGCATGCCAGCAAATATATCAATCAGAAGATTCAGATGCAGAGAGCACCAAGCACGGGAAAACATGGACAGACTGCAAAATAGCCTGAGACACAAAGCAGCCACAAAGCTCAACCTGTGAAAGAATGAGTGAATATGCCCAGAGCTTATTGCTTATCATGGCTTTGGCTATTTATATTGAGGGGTGAGTGAAAGGTTTCTGAAAGAGCGAAGATTCATTACCTTGCTTCCATGCCATATAATAAATCTTTGTGAAAGAGACAAGCTCTAAAAGAATGAGTAAGAGAGAGGGAGAGAGAATGTGCATGCAGAGGGGAAGCCACTTCATAGGCCCAAGGAGGTATGTGTAGGAAGATGCTTGAACAACAAGCCAGACCCCTTACCCCATCTCTGAGTGGGTGGGGGTCCTTTTGCTGACGTTTTCCAAGGACACAGAATTGAGGAGGATTAGAACTATTGTAGAGAACAGTCAACTGCCCCTGGTTTTCAGGTGATGGAACTGAGACTCTGAGAAATTGATTGACATCTTGAGTTACCCAGTGACAAAGTAGGAACAAGAAAAGGCTTCATTGTCTCATATCAAACTATTTGTGAAAAACTGAACAAGTTTGTGCTATAGACAAAACTGATACTAATAGGAATTCACTCCTTCTTTTAAAAATATCAGTCTTACTTATTGCCAAGACCCACTTCTATGTTCTGGAAATACACCAATGAAACAAACACATTCTTTGCCTAGTGGGGGGAAGAAAAAACATGCAGCTACAAAAATAAATGTAACTGTGCTAGTAAATGCTGCAAAGCCTGAGGAACAAAAATAAAGCAGATAAGGAGAGGAGGGTGATGAAGGCACTGTTTTAGATGGAAGAGAAATCCTCTCTGATGTGACATTTGATGAGAGACCAGAACAAAGTGAGGGAACAAGCCATGTGGAGACCTGGGAGCAGCTCTGCCAAGCAGTGGCCCTGAGGCAGGACTGTGTCTGATGTGTTTGCAGGACATCATGAAGGCCAGTGAGGCTGGAGAAGAGTGAATCAAGGAGGGAGTGGTAGGAAGAAGATTGGAAGGGTTTTGAGGGGTCAGACCTGAAAGGCTTTGGGTTTTACTGAAGGATTTTGAGAAAAGGAGTGACATGATGTGACTTACTTTTGAGAAAGATCAGCCTACTTCAGTGTAGATAATAGATTGTAAAGGGGCAGGGGTATAGGCAGGGAGACCAGTTAGGTAGTTCCTGTGAGAAATAGTAATGGCCTAATATGGCACACACTAAAGATTGGCTCACCCAGCACCAAATCTCAGTCTCTTCTCATTTTCCTTTCTCTACTAGAGAAGCAAGAAAACCCAAATGCTTGATTTTCTAGACTTCCTTGCAGCTAAAGGTGACCATGTGATATGGTTTTGGCCAAAGACATTGTGGAAGTCTGTTGAGAAGACTTCAAGAAGAGTGTTAATTTCTTCGTCAAAAGAATACCTGACATGGTTGCTGTGAATTTTTACTCCTTTGCTCTTTATCCTTTCCTCCTTTTATTACCCGGAATGTAGATGTGATGCCTGGAGGTGTTTATCATCTGTTGGATATGTTAGTCTGGAAATGCTTTTTGGCATCCAAATAAAGCTATTAAAGAGGCATTTGGAGGGAAAAGTGTGGGGCTGGAGATATACATGTAATGAATAGCTGGGATTAAAGCCATGGGACAGGATGAGATTACCTGGGGAGGGTATGTAGATAGAGAAGAAAAGGATCGAGACCCTGGGTACTGTCTTGGTTTGCCAGGCTGCCATGATGGATACCACAAAGTGGTTTGGCTTCAACAACAAGAATTTATTGGTTCCTCCCATGGTTAAAAGTCCAAAACCAAGGCATCGACGAGGCTGTGCTTTCTCCTGGGAGTCTGTGGTATTCTGGTGCTGGCTTGCTGCAATCCTTAGGGTTCCTTGGGTTGCAGCCCTGCCTCCCATCACCTGGCACACTCTCTCTCTCCTTGTGTCTGCTCTTCTGGTTTCCACTGACTTCTGATTTCTTCCTGTGTGGCCTTCTCTGACTTCTGGCTTCTAATTTCTTCTCTTTATATGATCTGCAATAATATGAATTGATTCTGATGACCACACCTTAACTAAAAATAATATATTCAAAGGTTACAAATGACTTCATACGTAATCTTAAGAATAAGAACTTGCCTTTTGTTGGGGTACATAATTTGATCCACCACAGGCACTCTGACATTTGGAGGTTACAAAGAGGAAAGTGGCTCAGCATAGAGGATTCAGGAGGGATGGCTGGTGGTTAGGAAGAAAACCATAGAGAGTGTGATTTTCCTGTAATCCAAGTGAATAAGGTGTGTTAAGGGTTTTTATGAGGTTAAGAAGAGGACCGAGAGTGGACTATTTGATTTGGCAATATGGAATTCATTAGGACCTTGACCAGAGAGGTTTGGGTGGCATGGTGGAGACAAAATCAGAAGTGGTATAAATTCAAGGTAAGGTAAGGAATTGGAAGTATACTGTTTTAAAGAGGAGCAACAAAAGAGACAATAGAAGGGAATAACTAAAGGACTTCAAAAGAGATTTCTCTTTTAAAGATAGGAGAATTATGGCCTATTTCTAGGCCAATGGAAATAACCCATTACTGCTTTGATAATGATTAACTAGATAATTTGGACCTACTCTCCCACTAAGGACAACTAGAAAAAGTGTAAAAATGTTCTTGAAAGTCTAGTTGAAAACACTGAAGTGCTTAAAAGGTAATGAAGAATTATAAGACCAATATCAAGGAAAAGACAGAAATCCTGGGAGATAAGCCTGTCATTTGGGGCTTCTTTTGTTCTCCTGGCATGAGCTGATCCAGAAGAGATGTCTGAGAGTTTGAGCGGTGTGCGTTTGTAAACCCCAGTGTACTGGGAGGACAAGTCGGAGCCCAGCCTCCTTGCAACCTTTGGTTTGAGGCTCTGGTGGTTTATATTCTAGGCGTGAGAGTGAAGCAAAAGTAAAACTGCCTCACGCAGATTGTAATCCACCTGTGAAACATCTGGGTGACCCAGGAAATGTTAATCCCTGACGCTGATTGCTAGTACCTACTGAAGCATGGTCAAAGGAAATGAAAATTCTCACTATGGGAAAATAAAATCATTCCAGGCTTTAAATAATTTCTAACAATTTTTCAAATGCAATATCTGAAATATAATCAGAGAAAACTAGACACATGAAGAGACAAAACAATATAAAATGAAAGTCTACACAAACAAAAAATAGCAGAAAAACAGATCTACATCAGTTCTAGAAATTGGAATTATCAAATACAAACTTTTAAAATAACTGCGCTTGGAGTGTTCAAGAACTTGAGTCAACTGGAGACCTCAAAACTATATAAAAAAAAAAAAAACCAAACTTTTAAACTAGCAGATATGAAAAGAACCAAATAGAAATTCTGATGCTAAAAACACAATAGCCAAAATTAAAAATTCAGTGAATGGGTTTAACAGCAGACTGTGTCGCGCTGAAGAAAATATCCAGAATGAAGCACAGGTATGGAAAAAGGGAAAAAGAGATAAGCAACATAACAAATATATTGATAATATCTAAATATGTGCAACTGGAGTTTCAGATGGAGCAGATAGAAAAAAGTGCATAAGCAATACCTCAAGAGGCAGTAGCTAATAGTTTTCTAAAAATGAAGAAATACACCAACACGCAGTTTCAAGAATCCCCCCCAAAAACCCTATTCACATGTATATAGAAATGTACATCTAGATAGCTAAAAATCTTAAATATAGCCAGAAAATAAAAAAGATTACCTTAAAAGAAGCAACAACTATACAGCCAATATCCAGACACAAACAATGGTATCCAGAAAGCACTGAAACAGCATCTTCAAATGTGCTAAAAGAAAATAGTTGTCATCCTAAAATTCTATAGCCAGAAAATTATCTGCCAAGAATGAAGGTGAAAAAAGATATTTTCAGACAAGACTGAGAGATTTGCCACCAGAAGACATATACTAAATTAAAGGAAAAATGGCAAAAGGAAAATGATCCCAGATCAAGGTTGGTGATGCATGGAAGAATAGAGTGCAATGAAAACTGTGCTTTCTGGAATTGGACAGGCCAATCATAAAATCTATATAAAAATGCAAAAGTCAACAATAACTCAAAAACTCTTTTAAATAAGAATGTGAGGCCTGGCTCTGACAAAGTATAAATGACTATTAATTGCAAAGTTATAATAATTAACACAATTTGTGTTAATTGTGAAAAGATAAACAAATAGACCAATGGGGCTGAGCAGTTAATACTGGTGAAAGGATAAACAAATAGACCAATGGGGCTGAGCAGAATATATACACACTTGATTGATGAAAATAGCACCTCTACAAGCAGTGAAGATAAGATGGTCTTTCCAGTGAATAGTGCCAGGACAATTGAATATCAATGTCAAAAAAAATGAAAAGTCTTTGCACTGTATACAAAAATAATTCCAGGTAAAATGTAGACATAAATGCAAAAGGCAAAATAATAAAACATCTACAAAGTACCATGGGAAAATAGCCTCATGATCTTGTAGAGTCAAAGATTTCTTAAACAGAACACAAAAAGCACTAACCATAAAGAAATAGATTGATAACTTTGACTATATTAAAATTAAGAACTTCTCATCAAAAGACATGATTAAGGCAGTGCAATGGTGGCTCAGTGGCAGAATTCTCGCCTGTCATGACAGATACTGGGTTTGATTCCCAGTGCCTGCCCATGTGAAAAAAAAAAAAGAAAAGACATGATTAAGAGCATGAAATTTCAGTCCACTGATGGAGAGAATATATTTGTAACATATATATGCAAGAAAGGATTTGTGCCCAGGATATAAAAATAATCCTTCAACTCAATAAGGAAAAGACAAATAACTTAGTAGAAAAATGGGCAAGAGACTTGAACAGACACTTCATTAAAGAGGTTATCCAAATGGCCAGAAAATATTTGAAAAAGTCCTCTACCTCTTTAGTAATAAGGGAAATAAAATTCAACCATAAAGATATAACTCTACAGACCCATCAGAAAGATTGCAATTAGAAAATCTGTTAACAACAAGTATTGGGAAGAATATGGAGTAAAAAGAACTCCCATACATATAGTCCATAGACCATTTTAAGTATAACATGTTTAGAATATAAATTGGTATAATACAATTATTTTCAAAAACTGCTTGGTAGAATTCTAAAGTTGAACCAGACATATCCTTTCATCCAGCAATTCCACTTTTAAATATAAAGCCTACAAAAATATATGTACATGTATACGGGAGAAATGTTCAAGAAGGTTCATAGTAGCATTATTTATCATAACCCCCAAACTGGAAACAATCCATATGTCCATCATTAGTATAATGGATAAATAAAATGTGGTGAATTTCTTCCTTAAAGCACTATAACTTAAAATTAATGAAATGCATATACAAACAATAAATCATTAAATCTCACAAACAATGTTGAATGAAAAAGGCAGACACAAAACAATACATATGGCGTTTGACTCTACTTATGTTAAGTCTCCTGGGGGAGGGGGTAGACAAATGTTAAAAACAGTGTTTAGGAAGGCAGGTATTCTTAGGTGGCAAAAAAATAAAGAAAGGCAAGGAAGGGATTACATAAAAAATTGGGTGTCTTATGTTAGGTTCCCTAGAAAGTGGCTTGGATGAAGTTTTGAATGCAGAGGAAATCAGTGCCTCTGTCCTGAAGATGGAATCTGGGTAGCACACTACATCATCCTCTCCAACAGGATGGTAGTTAACTTTAGTGGGGAGGCCAGCTTAATTCAGGATCTCAATGGCATCATGAAGGACTCTACTAACCTCAATGTACTGGATTTTCCTCATAGGCTAGATGCTTCATGGGCCCAAAGTGGCTGCCACCATGCAAGTGCCAAATGTGGGCATCAGCTTCCAAAGAAAGGTAAAGATAGGTCACTGTCTTGTGACTTGATACTTCAACAGACAAGTGTCTTGTGAGCTTTTTAAAAGTGAAGAAAATATTCTCAGAAGCCCCCTGCAGCCTCACCTTGTATTTCACGGACCAGCACCACATCACTTGCTCATTCGTAAAACCAACCAGAGTGAAAGATAATGGAATTACCCACAATTGGCTCAGGTTCATCAAGATTCCTCCCCCAGCATTCAAGGTGGGAGCGGGTGGGAGATGGGAGTGGGGTGGAACCCTCTGAGAGGCCTGACCAACTGATACCTGAACATAATTGAGGTTTTGCTAGCAAGGTAGAACTGCTATTGGGTAAGCAACCACCCCTGCCTGCCAAGGGATGCACTGAAGACCTGAGGCTGGTGGCTGCTGGGTGAGAGATGGAGAAGAGCAAGCAAGTGTGGGTAGCATTCACAGTGCACATCCACATTCCGATCAGCCACCAAGGCAGTCATGACGGTTTATTCGTCTTTGGGCTGGACTTCACGGACCCACTGACTGGCTGATTCCAGGGTGGTCACCCTGTTCTTGACACTGTGACTCACAGAAACATGAGATGCTTGACTTTAAAAATATGTTCAGAACAACAGACTACTTCCACTTTTTCAGCATAACATTCTTTCCAGGACTGCTTATTCAATACAATTTTGTACTGAATTTTTAAAGATCAATCTACATTTTAATGTGGAATGCACATCTCATCTAGAAATTAAGTATGTCCAGAGACAAGTAAAACATGTCCACAGTGTGCTATTAAGGTGCCATTCTGCTGGATTTGAAAGCGTCCTGCTGGAGAAAATAATTTATAAACCATGTTTCTCTGTTTTACTTTATTTATATCGGTAAAACTCCACTTGCTATTGTTTTCCTCTGTTTCAAAATAATTCTGCTTTACTGATGTGGAACTGGACTAATCAGTGACATTTCAATTGTACCCTATATGCCCCCTGAAATAGAAAAGCAATTCAAGAACACACTTATGGTAAATATGTACAGAATTCTATTTTCCCTCTCCCCTCCCCACCATCAGCTTTTCTCAAAATATACATTCTGTTATATCAAACATGCTGGTAAGTAAACTCTAAATAGTTTTGAAAATAGGTTAAAATATATTGTAATTTCTCTTATTGCTAGTGTAACAGTAAAGCATACCATTTTGATCATCCTGCATAAATGGTACTAAAATTGATTACTAAGAATTTACTGAGCTTCCACTGTATTTGAGGGGCTCTTTGGAACATGGAATTGGTTGGTTTTCCTTATAAAGAGTGCAACTCAGGGAGAGTCACAGCGTTTTAAAAATAGTATAAATCTTTTAGTTGCATACAGTTTTTTGAGAGACACAAATGTAATTTTGAGGAGAACCAGAAGAGAGGTATAAAAGAAAAAGAAATAAAACAATACTAAATTATCATGGAGACCATTTTAGAGCTTGATACATCCTGAACTATACCCTATTAAGCAGTCTTTTAAAAAGAACTACTTACCAGAAGGATTTTGATTTTTTTTAATGACTGCCAAGATTTCGTTTTTAAGTTGACCAAACTACTTCCGATTTAAAGGACTTGATCATTAGATTGGCCTAATGGGCCACTTTAAAATTATTGGGTCCTTTTAGAACTTATAGCTGCCCCTGGAAGTCGCTAACAAATGCACAACTGAGGAGTGCAAAGTGATATAAAGAAACTTTAAAGCTCATCAACTCTCTCTCTGGATTGGCAGAAAAAGACAACTCTTAGGAACCTTTCTGGTAATTTTGAGGAGTGTCCACATCCTGTCACTAATGAGACCCCTTTTCAGTTGTTTATACCCAGCCCTCACCCAGCTCTGCTCAGAATCCACGTCTCTGTAGTCAGCCTACTTTCCTGGACTATGGACAAGGTCACAGGTAGTGAAATACATGCCTCACAGGATACCATTTCCCCTTCTATATCCATGAAAGATTTTACTAGTTAATCATGACTTTTCATTTCTACCTACCAGCTCAGAAAAGGCCTCAGTGTCTTTCTTTACAATTGGCTAGAGATTGACTCATAAGCTTCGCCTTGGGATTCTGAGTTTTGTCATCTTTATCATGATCAGTTTTATAGAAATAATAAGCAAGCTGTTTGGGTTTACCCTTTATACATTCTCTCTCTCATCCATATTTTGCCATATACTGGGTGTTTGAAATTCTTTTATGACATCCTCACACTGTATTCTTGCATTTGCTAACTGATTTTATGTTAGAGTTTACTTTAAATAATTAACATTGCCTGTTTATAAAGAAATTCTTACTGTTCCCCATTGGTATCTCTTTCTTCTCTTCTCAGATGCCCATGGCTTCTTCCTGGGACCTTTGGATCATCTCATCAAGTATCATACCTGCAGAGGTAGTTTCATTTCTCTCTTTCTGGAGTTTCTTTCTGACCCTGAAAGAAACTGAGAGGTGAGTAGCAACGTCATTAGCAATCTGTCATAATTAATCATTATTTCCTTTCTTCTTGCCAGCTTGTAGGATTCCATCTCTGTCTTTAAGGAATAGAAACCTGTAGTTGAAAGGGTGGGGAAGGGGACATGGCTGTCTTTGAAGATTATATCTTAGCGGCAATCATAAGTGTTCATTTTATCAATGCAGAAAACATTCTCTACCTTATGGAAATTTTCATTTAATGGTTTCACTGCTTATGTTATCCATACTGTTCCCCAATTGTATTGTCATCTATTTTTTTTGAAACATTTTTTTCCTTTATTAGAGAAGTTGTGGGTTTACAGAACAATCATGCATAAAATACAGTATTCCCATATACCACCCACCATCAACACCTTGCATTGGTGTGGAACATTTGTTACAATTGATGATGGCACATTTTTATAATTGTACTATTCATTAAAGTCCAGGGTTTAACTTAGGGTTTACTGTTTGTGTAGTGCAGTTCCATGGATTTTAAAAAAACAACTCTTATTCTATCCTATATATACAATCTAATATTTCTCCTTTTAATTATATTCAGATATCTATTTCAATGCTGCTAATTGTGTTCACAATGTTGTGCTGTCATCACCACCATTCGTTATCAAAACATTTCCATTATTCTAAATAGGAACCCTGTATATTTTACTCCTTAACTTCCCATTTCCTATCGTACCCCATCCCATGGTCACCTATATTCTAGATTTTGACTCACTGAGTTTGATTATTCTAATTATTTCATATCAGTGAAATCATACAATATTTGTCCTTTTGTGTCTGGCCTATTTCATTCAACATGATGTCTTCAAGGTTCAACCATGTTGTCACATGTATCATGAGTTCATTCCCCTTTACAGCTGAATAATATTCCATTGTATGTATAGACCACATTTTATTTATCCATTCAATGGTTGATGGATATTTGGGTTGCTTCCATCTTTTGGCAATTGTGAATAATGCTGCTTTGCATATCTGTGGGCAAAAACCTGTTCGAGTCTCTGATTTCAATTCTTTTGTGTATATATCTAGTAGTGGGATTGCCAGGCCATATGATAGTTCTATAGCTTTCTGAGGAATTGCAAAACTATCATCCAGAGTGGCTATACCATTTTACATTGCCACCAGCAATGAATGAGCATTCCTATTTCTCAGTATCCAATCCAAAACTTGTTATTTTCTGTTTTGTTTTGTTTTTTTATTAGCAGCCATTCTGATGGGTGTAAAATTGTATCACATTGCGGTTTTGATTTACATTTCCCTGATGGCTAGTTATGTTGAGCATCTTTTCATGTGCTTTCTGGCCATTTGTGTATCTTCTTCAGAGAGATATGTGTTGTCACCTTGTCAAAAATCAGTTGGCCATAAATGTGAGGGTTGATTTCTGAGCTCTCAATTCAATTCCATTGGTCCACATATCTGTCCTTGTGCTAGTACCATGCTGTTTTGATTACTGTGGCTTTATAATAAGTTTTAAGTGTGAGTCTTCCAACTTCATTCTTCTTTTTCATGATGGCTTTACCTTTTTGGGGTCCCTTATCCTTCTATACAAATTTGATGATTTGGTTTTCCATTTCCAAAATGGAAAATTTTTCAATTTTCCAAAAATTGCATAGATTGTTGCAATTTTGATTGGGATTGCATTTAATCTATAAATTGCTTTGGATACTATTGACATCTTAATGATATTTAGTCTTCCAATCTCTGAACATGAATGTCCTTCTATTTATTTAGGTCTCCTTTAATTACTTTTAGCAATATTTTGTAGTGTTCTGTGTATAAGTTCTTTATATTCTTGGCTAGATTGATTCCTAGATATATGATTCTTTTAGTTGTAATTGTGAATAGAAATTTTTTACTCGATTTTCTCTTCTGATATTTCACTGCTTGTGTATAGAAACTACAGATTTTTGCATGTTGATCTTGTATCCCAAACACTTTGCTGAACTCATTTATTTGCTCTAGTAGCTTTGTTGTAGCTTTTTCAGGACTTTCTAGGTATAGGATCATGTGATCTGCAAATAGTGGAAGTTTTACTTCTTCCTTTCCAATTTTGATGCCTTTTGTTTCTTTTTCTTGCCTAATTGCTCTGGCAAGAACTTCAAGTATAATGTGGAATAACAGTGGTGGCAGTGGGACACCCTTGTACATAACACATTGCTCTTCTCTTGCATCTTTCAGAACTTTTTCCTTGTCCTTTGCATTCAATTGTGTGACTGATATATGAGGGGGTGTTCTTTTGTTCATGTTTATCCTGTTTGGCATTCTCTGAGCTTCTTGGATGTGCATATTTGTGTCTTTTGCTAAATTTGGGAAAGTTCTCTGTCATTATTTCTTTGACTATTCATTATGCCCCTATCTCTCTTTCTTCTTCTGAGACTCCCATAATGCCTATGTTGGTGCTCTTGATGGTGTCGCAGAGTTGTCACAGATTATGTTTGCTTTTAATATTTATTTTTTCTTTCTGCTCCTCAGCCTGACTCATTTCAAGTGTTTGTCTTCAGGTTCACTGATTCTTTCTTCTAACTTCTCCAGTCAGCTCATGAAACCCTCCTGGGCAGTTTTCATTTCAGTTATTGTGATATTCAACTACAGTAGTTCTGTTTGGTTCCTTTTTAAAATTTCTATCTCTTTACTTAAGTTCTCATATTGCTCATTCATTATTTTCCTTATATCCTTTAGTTCTTTTACTGTATTTTCCTTCATCTCCTTGAGCATTTTTTTGTGTATGTGTGCTATGTATGGCAGGGGTCACATTTCATTCTTTTTTCATGTGAGTATCCTGTTATTGCAGCACCATTTGTTGATTTTGTTTGTTTGCTTGCCTATTTTTGTTGTTTTATTTTTTTAGGGGGGAAGTGCATGGGCTGGGAATCAAACCTGGGTCGCTGGCATGGCAGGCGAGAATTCTACCGCTGAACCACCCTTGCACCCCTACTTGAGCATTTTTAAGATCATTTGTAAAGATTTTGTTCATTGTGTCCATATTCTTGTCTTCTTCAGTGGTGCTTTCTGATTTTTTTGTCCTTTTCCTTTGGATGAGCCATTATTTCCTGTTTCTTTGTCTTGTACTCTTTTGTTGTACATTGTACATTTTAAAATTTAAAAATATTAACACTGGGATTTACACCCTGAGATGTCTGTTTCTTGGTTTTGCAACCAGCTGGAGATAAAACAAAGATTTTTTTGAAGTTTAGCCTTTCTATCAGGAAGGTCTACCGAAACAAATGGAGTATACAGGGTTTTCCCTGTCTTTCTAGGCCCTTTTCTTGTTCTAGGCTTTTGCTTGTTAGCTGGTTTAGAGTTCCCCTGTTTGTTCCCTCTGTTTCCCAGAAGACAGACCTCCCTCTCTTGAGTGTTTGAAGCCAGCAGGCCTTTGTCCCAGACTGTGCACTTATAGTTTTTTACATTCTTTTTGCTTTCTCAAGCTGCTTTTGCCTAAAGGGCAAAATTCTGGGAGAAGGGTCATGCCAGAGAGTCTTTCCAGGTCAGTGTCTCTTAGCCAAAACAGAGTCATGGACCATGAAGTGGGCACAGACTGGTTCCAAAGTGCCCTGGAGAGGGGTCAGGAAGGGCACCAAGAACTTCTCTGATAGCTCCCCAAAGCTAAGTTTCCTTGCTTTCCCAACAAATGGAGCCTTTCGGCAAGCTGTCCTCTGCATCCCTGAGGACACACTGTGCCTTTCAATCTCCATATCCTCCTCCCCACCAGCTGAGTGGAGTTGAAACAATGTCTGGCACCAGGGCAGTTTGAAACAATGTCTGTCCTCAGAGCCAAGCCCACAGCAATCCAAAATTGCTCATCAAAAGCTAAACTGTGCCACCCTGTTCTTGGGAAGAGGATTTTTATATCCCTTTCTATCACCAGCAGCTAGCAAGGGTCCAGACCCCTTGGCAGCCTGCCATGAGAGTGGGGGATGAGTGTTGGTAGCCACTGCACATAGAAAGCAATTTACTGCGCTTTACCATAATTTATCAGCCTCTCCTTCCTGTTCTTCCCTGGGTGCTGTACAATGTTCTTCCAGAATTTCAAAATAGTTGTTTCAGACAGTTCCTGCCTGTTTAACAGTTGTTTTGGTGGAAGGACTGAGTCCTGGAGCTCCCTACTCCATCATCTTCCACACAAGTAGTCTCATGTCATCTTCAACTTTTATTCCTCAGTTCTATTACCTAAGTCATTCTTTTTTATTCATTTAACCAGAACTGGCTTAAGGCCTTTTTGTTTCTGAGAATCATGAACACTCCACTTCTTTATATAGTTTAAAACTAAAAGAAATGTGAATTATAAAAGCAGTGTGAAGGAACCCAATGGGGTTGAGATTTCCTCATAGTTTTTGCTATATTAAATATTAAATTCTTTCAAAATTTTTGGTGGCTTATGCTCAATTTGTATACTATATAATTCATCGTTCAATTTGTTAAACAAATGACTGAATCTCTATTATGTGCCAGAGATTTTTTAACGCACTAAGAATAGAGCTAAGTACCTGCCCTCGGAGCTTTCACATTAAGTAAGATGGGGAGCCACAGAGAGAGACATGATCTGGCTTGTGTTCTTTAAAGTTCACACTAGCTGCTGTGTTGCCAATCAACAGCCTTGATCTAGGAAAGACCAGTTGGGAGGCAACTGCAGTGATCTAGGTGAGATACAGTGGTGGCTTAAACCAGAACAGTTGAAATGGAGGTAGAGAGAAGTTGCAAGATTTGGTATATACTTTGAAGGTAGAGTGATGGTATGTGTGGGTGGATTGACTGAATGAAAGGTAGGAGAGAGAAAGAGGATTCAAGGATGTCTCTAAAGTTTTGGCCTAAGCAAATAGGAAATTATGAATTTCCATCCTTGAGATGGAGAAGGTTATAGGAGGAGAAAGTTTGTGGGGGCAAATTGAGTAAGAGTTTAATTTCAGACTGGTGAAATGTGATATGCTATCTAAGTAGAGATATGATTTGGCAGTTCAATATCCAGGTCTGGAATTCAGGGGAGGTCCAGGCTAGAGATATAAATCTGAAAGCCAATGGCGTACAGATAGTCTTTAAAGCTATAATATTGGATGAGATCACCAAGAAGTAAAATGAGTACTATACAAATCCCAGAGGATATTGTGGTTCCAGGCCAAGTGAAGAAAGGTTTCCAGGAAGAATGGGTTATCAATTTTATCAACAGCTGAGTAGGTCAGATGAACAACATAAACTGACCAGTGGACTAGATAATATGCTGGTCATTGATGACTTTGATAAGAGTTGCTTCAGTAAACTGGTGGGATAAAAAGCCCAATTATTGTGAGCTCATACAAAAAACGGACAAAGGGTTGGGGATTGTAGAGCCAAGAGAGTTTTCTATACATTGATAGGAATAATCTAGCAGAAAATGAAAAATATAATGTAGGAGTTAGGAGAATTTCAGGAATGATTCTTTCAACAGGTGAGGGGAAATGGGAGGCAATATGCAAGTGGAAGTAGGACAACGAGCAGTTTATGTACATCAATAGATGCATCAATAGAAGGAAGATAGAGAATATGAGCACAGATACAGGTAGGTGAAAAAATTCAGTGGTAAGGAAAAGGTCTTCTCTATTTCTGTTATCTCAGTGGCACAGGAAACAAGGAAACCAACACTGCTTTCAAAGAACATATTTTAAGCACCTTCTGTGTTCTAGGTGTGATGTTGTAACCAAACAATGGCAATATTGAAGTGAGGACTTTAACAGAGATGCAAATAAGTCTGGTCCTGTCTTACAGGAATCAGATCCGCGTGGGAATAGTATGAAGACTCTACAGAAGAGCTTAATTTGCATAGAAAATAACTGGCTAGAGTTTTGCTTGGCAGTTCCAGAAGGATAGAACTAGAGGCATCATGGAAAATGAAAAGCATATCTGTGACAGACTCTGGCACTTGCCTATACAATATCCATTAGGGCCCTTCTATTTAACTAACAAGCCCAATTTGGTTTTGGGTGATAATGTTCACAGCTAATATGTGCATCCTCCAAGACCTCTTTGAAACTAAAGGTTGGCAATATGATCCAGTTCTGGACAACAAAAGTATGCATGTCCTGATAAAAGGGACAGACTCAGCTGGCCTTCTCCTTGGCCTTTGTCCTTTTACCCTTCATCCTTCATTTTGTACAAATAATATGTACAATTCCTGGTGGGGGGCAGCCATCTTGCAACTCTGAGGACAAAAGTCACGTGCTAATGGGGGCAGGACCAGAAGATTGGAGATACCAAAGCAAGCCCTGGCCTGGCAAGGCCTAACCAAGGCCACTGCACATAATTGTGCTGATGTTCAGTGTACTTAACTCTGATGTTCAGAGGAATCTCTCAGCCCAGGAGATACCTGAGCCCTGTGCTTCACCCACCCTCAGGTGCCATCTGCCCACAAGGGATGAGCCCCGTAGGGTTGCAGTCCCCCAGGTAGAGCCTAGGTAACCTAAGGTTCACCTTATTGTCTTCTTCCTGCTTGTACTACATGATAAGCAAGCCCTCTATAACTTACTGTGTGAAACAAATAAACCTCTTACTTGTTGAAATCACTGTAGCATCAGGGTTCTTGTGTTACTCAGGGTTGAATGCAATCTTATTAGGGCAGGGTTCCCAAATTTGCCCCTATTAACTAACTTTTGGGGCTGAATAATTCTCTGTTGTCAGGGACTATCCTGTGCATAGTAGGATGTTTGGTACTGGCCTTTACCTACTGAATGCCAGTAGCATCCTCCAAAATACATCCAGACACCACCAAATATTTCCTGGGAGAGGGGAGGCAAAATAGCCCTGATTGAGAACCTCTGATGGAACCTCCAAAGTCAGGGATGCATGAATCTATCTATGTACCTGAGTAGAGGTTTGAGTTTACTGTGCTTTTGTCCAGATGACTGAGTCTTTGCAGTGCAGCTTCTCATTTGCTTTCTATAGCGATACTCCCCAACCCCCACGACTTCAATATTTTTGGGTTTCCTGTGGCGTTTACAAGCTAAGCACCATCTCTCACTCTCACTGTGCATTTCTCTTCTCAGTTGCTATTTCTTCTCTTTTAAATTTAACATAACTCTTTTTATTTAAAAAACAAGATTCTGCTTTACCTTTCTCCCAAGATACCTCCTTGTTAATTATTTATATTTAATTTCATAGAGCTTTAAATTAAAATTTGAAACCATGAAGAATTATTCATCATTCAGAAATAATATTTAATATTTATTCATGAGTGTCCAGAAATCAACTGCACAAATTAAAACTGAATAATATTGTCTTCAAGAACCTCCACACCTTGATTAATTTAAGCCAATCCATGTTCCTGATTCTTTCCTTTTAATGTTAGTAAAAGCAGACACATTTATCATGTAGTACAAGCAGGAAGAAGAGAATGAGGTGAACCTTAGGTTACCTAGGCTCCACCTAGGGGACTGCAACCCTACGGGGCTCATCCCTTGTGGCAGATGGCACCTGGGGGTGGGTGAAGCACGGGGCTCAGGTATCTCCTGGGCTGAGAGATTCCTCTGAAGGACCCTAGTGCAGTGAACATCAGCACAATTATGTGCAGTGGCCTTGGTTAGGGGTAACAGAACAAGATTTGCTAGAAACATGGTTCTGGAAGGCCATTCTGGTTTTGTTATCTCTAAGAAAGTGTTCTAGAACAACATTTCAGCCTGTTTCCCAGCTAAAATAGCACCTCCAGGTAGTATTAGCTCACGATGCTGGTTATCCAGACTCCAGGACATAGAGATCATAAGCTGCTTCCCAGAGTTACATTTCTGAAATTATATACACGGCTCTAAATAAGGGGAGGAGTAATCTGTCACTTACACACGTCATCAGGGTCCCCAGTTTTACAAGACATCTCAAAGTTTCTCCTAACACTGCCTCAAAAACATCCTCCCTCTGGTCTTTGTAACTGAAAACAGTAATTTCTTCACAGTGCTAAGAGACATTCCAGTTATGTTATATTTTAACTGAGAAATTAGGATTTAAGAGATGATTATGGTTGCTGCATCATTATATAGATATTCCTTTTTGCTTTCTGGTATATTAGAATAGACAGAAGGAAATATTTGACATCTTTGAACTATAATCCAACTGCCTTGATCTCTAATAATGATTGTATAGCCTTTATCTTGTAGCGTTGTGATTATAAAAATGGTGATTATAACACTTGTAACCCATTTTATCCAGATTTTCAACTTGGAGTCTTGTGATCACTAAAGACAGCCCCTAATGCTTATTAATGAAGGATCTTGGGTGAGCTCAGGATTAACTCACCCGAAGCCCATAACTTCAGTTATCTGATAACTGAAGTGGATCTAACCAAAGTGGGCCCACCTGATAGGCACAGTAGCTTAGGCTTTAACCCGTAAGTCATCTGAATGTCATTATAATACTAAAACCACATCTATCATCACATTAAAGGCACCATTTTCTTACATATGTTCTGTCACTAAGCATGTTTCAACTAATGATTAAGTGACCAAATTATTGTACATTCTCAATAATCAGATCACAACTCTAATTACATCATCTAGAACCACTATGCTCATTATCCTAAAACCTGCCCATCTTTTGATGGCAGAATGCAGACCACAACCGAGAACATGTCCAAACTGAGGCACACGATTCAGTCCACATCGCAAGGCTAGGTGGGACCTTTTAGAGTGCTAGATTATTCAGAGGGAGCATTAGAAAGTGCTGTTTAAATTTTTGTTGTTAGTTTTATAAATAGAGTTGGAACCAGGTATTTGACCAATGTAAGTGCAAAATGAATTTAGTTCAGTTCATGTAAAGCAGGTTGGGGGAGCCAAAACTGGTGGGTATGAGAGCCTGGGACCAAGACAAGACTGGCCTTCCCTACAGGTGCTTCAGTGGTTGCTCATGCGCAGAGCTATTGTCAAGCTGGTGACCTTTCTCGATTTCCTGAACTGTATGGATGGCATTCATGTTGGGTGGCATTTGTGATGGATGCCTCATGGGATTGAGGGTCAGAGAAAATGGATTATGTGTGTGAAGCCCTTCTCCATGGGCTGACATACAATAACCAGCAAATAGCTGATAAATTTAGAAATTCCTTCTTTTAGGCTATTGAAATATCTACTGAAACAGAAGGAGCTAGGGATCTGCATCTTTATAAGCCCCCCAGATGAGGCTAATGCGCGCTGAGGTATAAGAGCTGCTGGTTGACCATTCCTTTTATAGCTGGCTCAAAAATTCTATTCTGAAATCTTCTCTGAAGAGTTATTGACCAATAACTCTGTGCAGTTTCCTATAAATCTAGAAATGTCAGACTTTCCAGCAGTTGTGGATGCGATAGTTTGGGGCAGGGAGCTTCTTCTCACTCATACTACTGAGCCCTGGGATGAAGAAGAGGAAAGGAGAGTTAGTGGGCTCCTTCTCCAGCCCCAGCCTCATGGCAGGCACAGTGGACATTGGAAGGGCAGAGAGTTTCTCTGAGGCTTTGGAGCTGGATCTGCAATCCTGGGGCACATGGCTTCTCTGATAAGGGACATGGAAAGGTTACTCTGGAGTCACTCAAGTGCCCAGTCCATGCTGGGTTATTTGGTTCTAGGGTTGGGCAGAGGCTAAAGCTTGGGTTCATTTGGTTTAATACAGAACTAGGTGAAGGAAGAAGTATTTCCATAACTAAATTCTCCCTCTCAAGAGAGATGGGGAAGAATGCCACAAAGTTTCCTCCTGTTGCTCCTTTCATCTCCCTCTAGAGTAAAACAGTAGTACTACTCCTAAAAATACTAATATGAATCAACACCTCTTTATTTGAGCAAGGTTGTATACTAGGCACTGTGGTAGGATCTTTACAAATCTGAACTCATTTAATCCTAACTAGGCAATCAGCTAAACATTAGTCTCATTGAAAGATGTGGGACCTGAGGCTTGGACGTGTTCTGTGGGAGCTGGAGCACACAGTTCTTAAATGTTGGAGCCAGGATTCAAGCCCAGGCTCCCAGAATCCAAACTCAGTCAGTTTGGCTCAGAAGCTTGTACTTACTCTTTTATAATTTGACAATGCATCTAATTATACTTACTTGTTGACCTGCTTATTATTTGCCTCTAGGGCAAATGCAGCAAAATGACACACACGTATATATTCATTTTTCAAAAATATGTAATTAAATAATTAACAGATTTGCATCTTAGTGTAATTTAATTTTAACAGTAAACCCTATTCATGCTTGTTCAGTTGCTCAAACTGGTTAATTTTTTTAATTTAAAAATCAGGATATATTCATCAACAAAGGAGTTTTTGTTTCTTTCTTATTTGTGAATTCATTCATCTGAAGATGAATATTTGGGCAACAACAAGGCAGAATATCGGAAATTGAGACGCTCCCAGAAATATCTGGGACAAATAAACGGTTGCTGCAAACTGTCAACGTAAGAAAATTAAAAGGACTGTTACTGGTCGTCATTTCTGGTTGTGTAAAAACTGAATGAAACACAATGTCTCCCTTTTTCTTCGTCATTTATCTTATTATTTTTTTTTAATTAAGCCAAACGTATGTGTGTTTTCTTCCTGAGAAATACGAGAACAAGGACAATTAGCCATCAGGAGGAATGAGTCAGTCTAACAGAGATACAGAGAAGCTGAGGACCGGGATGGTCATTTCTCCCAGAATCCTCATAAAAAGGACAATGGATCTGCAGCCGCATCAGGACAGCTGGGGTTGATGAATGGCAGACACCGGGCTGGGCAGAGAGAAATGCAGACACCGAAATCAAATAGAGTTTCCTTATAAAGCGAGGAAATTAATGGCTTACTGAAAACAAAGCCTCAGTCTGGTGACTGCTCTCAGGAAAACCCCTCCCCCCAGCCCCAGGCAAACCACAAAATCCGAAAGGAAATTTTTATCATTTAATGGCAGGAAAGGGACATTAGCATCCAATCTGCCAAGAGGCACATCACCAAAGAGAAATATTCTTTACATTTGTAATTAACTCTTCAAAGTGCCAAGTCTGCTAAAAAAAAAAAAAAGGCTCCCTGACAATTTAAGAGTGGGAGCAACTTATCAAGATCTATAACACACGGAGAAACTCACCAGCCAATTAGCATCCCTGGAAACTGCTTTAGCAAGGAAGGCGAAATGGGCAGTTTAATTACAGAGGCGTTATGTGCCCTTATTTTTCTAATTTCTCAATTAATGGGTCTACAAATAGCTTGGAGGAGAATAATTCTGTTTCCTAAAACCCCAGCAGGAGAATCTGAACCTGTCAGTGCTGACATTTTTTCTTTAAAAATAAATGTAAATTGTGTACATTACTTTCCCCCTAGAAAATGATTCCCCTATGCAAATGGTTCTTTAATAAGAAGCTGTTGGGAATAAAGCAGTATTTAATGTGGTCTTCACACAGAGGATGTTTTTGGAAGTCCCTGCAGTGAACAGGGACGTGTGTCGCCCAGTGAGAGCGCCAATGTGCATGGAGGGAAAGGATGACTGCTAAGGGTGACTCACTGAGGGAGCAGACAAGGTTGGCCGCTGATTTCACTGTCAATAAGATGAAAAATATCCATGCACTAATTTTTGGCTTCTCGAGGGCTAAAGGCTGCTTCAGTTCATTGTTGTTCAGCCACTTTACCTGATGATAAGTGGTGGCTGTGAAATGGGAGACTTGTTACAGATTTTCATATTGTTTATATTTCCCCTTATAATTCTCATTTCGAGATTTGTACAATCTTGAAGAAATAAACCCAATGATCGCATGATTTTATTTCACTGGCAAACTGGAGCTCGTTTGCTGTGGCCATATGCCAGGAACATTTGTTTCCTTCTCTTTCTCTAATCTCACAATAGCCGAGAGTCACATCTGCATGAAGCAAAACAAGAATTGTTATAGTTACCTTTAGGTTAGATTCAATAGCCAGTATGTTTACTTATCAAGTCCTTGAAAGATCCTATCATAGGATCTATTCCACATTTTAACCTTCTCAGAATCAACCAGTCCACCCATTCTGAGCCCACCTTCACTCAACCAGCACTTCGTTTTGGTTTGGTAACATAGGTCTGTCCACTTTAGTCCCTTATTCACAATACAAACTCTCAGAAATCTGATGGGGGTTATGCTTTGTTCCAGATGGGCCTTGAAAAGTAAAATTTCATTATGTCAGGGAAATTGGAACATCTGTCTTTTCAGCTTCCCCTGTGGACTGTGGGCCAAGAGGGTGGTAAGTGGAAGTAGGAGCCCAAACGAGAGTCAGAAGACTGCTCAGAAACCTGGCTGCTTAGCAGAGGAGGCTGGCTTATTTGATCTCAGGATTTCTTCTCTCCTCCTCGATTCCAGCTGTCCAAGGTGCTTAGGCAAGTGACGAATTGCTCTCTAATTCTTGGGAATTCAGAAGCACACAGGCCACTCCCAGTGTACGAATTTGGGAGGTTTTAAAATTTAGTTGTTAGTCACTAGTTAAAAACTTGGAACACATTTCCTCTTAGAGGCAGAAGTGGTTACTCTGTATTTCCAGGCCAAACCACAGAAGCTTATAAAGCTGTGATATAATAGAAATAAAATGTAATAAAAGAGAATTTTTTATTTATCTAAAGTCCTTATGCTTAAGCAAAATCTGACTTAACTTGGAAAGGCAGAGAGACTTCTATAAAAGATTCTAAAAAGGCCTTCTAGCACTTTGAAGGACCTCTGTAGCTCTGGTTCCTCATTATATTTAAGCACATGTCAAAACATCCAGCTGCCTTTTCCTTCATGTGTCTCTAGAAGTTTGTTATTGTTCATGATAAGAGTTGAGAGTTTCTTCCTCCCAACTCATAAATGGAACAAAGAAATAGAAAAGAGAAGAGATAGTGTACTGGCCAGCAGGGACCTCTCCAGCCGAAAGACAAAAGAAAGTGCTAGGTACAGACTGAGACATGAACTTCATTATAGGAATTTACTTAGAGGAGTAAAGAAGGAAGCTAATCAGGGAATCATGCTGCCCATAAGGCAGTCGATTCAGAGCTCAGGTGAAAGCACTCCACACTTAGGCGGGATTCGACAGGGCCAGTTATTATAGGGGTTGGAGACAAAGACATTCCAGTGAGTATGATAACCTGAGTACAGCAGAGGGATCTTGTGACACAAGGGTAAGGTTGATTATAGTTTGTGTGCACAGGGGAAGGATTATAAACTGCTTTGGAAATAACATTAAACATGATAACAACCCAAGGCATTCAGGAAAGAGGCAGGGTATAGATTAACACCCTGCACGGAGAAGGGTCTGGTCTCTTATACCCATTGACCCTCTGCACACTCCTACTTCTGTAGGAAGATCAGCTTAAACACCGCCCTCCCAGGGCATGCAAGCAGCTGCGTGCTCTCAAGTTTTACAAAGACCTAGGGAAAGGCTAGGCCCTTGGGTTCCCCACAGATAGGGAGAAAGGAGAGAATTTTAAAAGGAGAAAAAAGAATGGTATGCCTGGGAATAAAATGAGTTGTGTGCTAATAAAAAAAAGAGAAAAAGAATGTACGACTCACAAACTTGCTGTCTGCAGGAAGGGGAACACTGAGCCCAGTGGTTTCAGAATGGTGGGAGGAAGAAGCGGTGGAGTTTGGGGGGCTCTCAGTAAAAGCATAAAAGGGTTTTGAACAATGCGATGAATGATACTTTCCAAAGGTGGCTGTGAAAATATCTATTCCACATGCTTTGCTACAACATCACCTTGCCTCTCTCCCCTTGAAGGGAAGAGGTTTAGGTCTCCACCTCTTGTATTTGGGTGGGCTTATGCCTCACTTGTAACCAGCAGAATGCAAGTAAGTGATGCTGCATGACTTCTGGGACCAGGTAATAAAAAATGATGCGGCTTCCACCTTGTCTGCTGGGATACTTGCTTCTGGGGCTCTGAGCCGCCCTGTAAGAAGTCCAACTGTCCCAGGGATTCCACACTGTGGAGAAACCCCAGCCACATGGAGAAGCCACATGTGGGCACTCAGGTAGACAGCCCCAGCCCAGGTGCCAGGCCTGTGAGTGAAGAGGCCTCCAGATGATTCCAGCCCCCACAACATCACATCACTCAGGCTGTCAAGTCATATGCTTAGGCCTCAGACATCATGGAGCAGAAAAGAGACATCTCTGCCATGCCCTTTCTGAATTTCTGACCCACAGAACACATGCTTGCTGTTTTATACCACTAAGTTTAGGGTAATTTGTAGCAAATATATCTGAAGCAAATAGTGACTGTCATCCTTACTGAAAATAATTGACCCACTTGTTATTTCTGACACTATTTTCAAACCTAGGCTTATAATACCCTTGCATCAGAGAAGCCACCCAAGTGTGCTCCAGCAAAACCTTCTAATCATGGTATATTCTACTCACTACCATCTAATGGCAAAATCCTTTCAAGACCCAGACTTCCTGACTCCTAATGAAGTGATGTCTTGTTGATTTAAAGAAGGAATTTATGGATAAGTTGAAGAGCTGAATAATTTTCAAAGGAGAAGGTACATGAGTCAGAGTTGAGGTTGACAAAGTCTTAAAATCACCTCAGCCAGCCATCCCACCAGCCAATTCTCAATTCCAACTGCCTTTTCTGTTTGTGCTTGAATCCTCCAATGGGCAGTTCACTGTCCCCCCAAGAGAGCTTGTTTTCCCTTTGGACATTTCAGACTGGAAAACTAGTGTCCCTTGCATTAAGCACTCGATGCTCAATTGTATGCTTATAATTTTTACATTTTGACTTATTTTTACTCTATAAGCTCAAGTCTAACCTCTTTTCCAAAAGAGATGAGTGGAGAAAACTAGAATCCACAGTGTTTTTAGGTAGACAGCATTTAAATCGTGTTCATGGACTTTTAAACCTGTGGTTTCTCTCTAGTCTTCTTCATTAACCTTCCCATCTGTAAGAGCTGCTCATTTCTCCCCAGAGAACAAGGTGATGCGCTCCCACTCCAAGACTCTTCATCCTTCCAGACCATGAGTTAAGAAAGAATCAGAGGGATTGAAAGTGCCCAGCCTTCTAGGACAGTTATTCCTCTTCTGTACTCGATGGGCAAAGTGAGCTCAATTACCTTCCTTATTAAGACTGCATATTATTACTTAACGTTTCTAATCTTTTTTTTTTATTTTTTGCATGCCTCAGTTATATTAAGGTTCGGAGCAGAAAACAGAGAGAATCAAGAAGTGGGATAGAGATTGGCTCATAAAATATTGCAGGTGCATGGAGTTTGATACATGTTTCTAATCACTAATCTCCTGAATATTACTTCATAACTCTCTGGGGAAAGCTCCTTGAAGGCCAGTCAAATAAGAACCCTAATAGTAGTACCAAGGAATGGTTTAATGACAGTGAAAATTAAGTCTGTCTTTAACACATCTTAAATTATTAGAGTAAGAAAACAAATCAGAGATCTACTAAACCATTCATTTTACAGATGAAGAACCTGAAACCTAGAGAAGCAAATTAAATTGTTCATAATTCTACAACTAGTTAATGGAAGAGCAAGAGCGAGAAATCAAATTAATCTAGAGATTATATAGAGCTTTCGTGGCAGAAAGATCTGAGTCAATTCCTGATATCATCATTTATCAGATGTGTGAATTTGGGCAAATGCTTACCCTTCATCAGCAAAATGGGAGTTAACTTTGCTCCCAGAGTCTCTGTGATGATCAATTGATATGTTAACTAGCATTTAACATAAATACCTGGCACAGAGCTGGCCAACAGGTGACTATTATATTCCTTGCATTACTGCTAAGATTTGAGAGATAAGTAGAAATCAAGTGGAACACAATGGAGATTCCAGAAATGGATCCACACATACTGGTCAACCTACTTTCCAAATATGTGTCAAGACTCCATTAAGGAAAGGAAAGTATTTTCCATAAATATTGCTGGAACAAAAGGGTAATTATATGGGAAAAATGAGCCTCAAACCGATATAAAAGTCAGTTCAAAAGGAATCACAAGCCTAAAGATAGAAGCTAAAAGTATAAAACTCCTAGAAGGAGACTGTATTAATTAGGGTTCTCTAGAGAAACAGAATCAACAGAGAACACTCACAAATAGAAAATTTATAAAATTGTCTCATGTGACCATGGGAACACAGAGTCCAAAATCCTCAGCGCAGGCTGTGAAGTCGATGATTACAATGGAGGGTCTGGACAAACTCCTCAGGAGAGGCTCACCAGCCAAAGCAGGAAGAGAGCCTGTCTCTTCTGAATCTTCCTTAAAAGGCTTCCAGTGATTAGATTAAGCATCACACATTGCAGAAGATGCTCCCTTTGGCTGATTACAAATGAAATCAGCTGTGGATGCAGCTTATGTGATCATGATTTAATTCTATGAAATGTCTTCATTGCAACAGAGAGGCCAGCACTTGCCCAACCAGACAAACAGGTATCACCACTTGGCCAAGTTGACACATGAACCTCACCATGACAGCCCACCCCTTGTCAACTTGGCAGCTATACAGATCACCTTAAACCATACCTAATTTCTAAATAAAAAACATTAAAACACACATTTTTTCTTTCACCTAACAATACTCAACTGTCCTGCATATAACTGGAAGCACATTAACTCTCTCCAGAATTGGGTGCAAGTCCTTGGGTAATATTCATTCTTAAACTTGGTATCTTACAACTTAAATAGTATAACAGGAATAAAACAACATTACAGTCCTTGTTTCTATAACTGATCACGTGGTCATAGTTCAAATTTATTACTACCTTCTTCCACTACCCATTGCATGTTCCCTTTCCCTCAGCAAGCACTTCAGCTGGCCATGGTTCTTTGCCTTGCAGGGTGACCCAAACCTTCATTCCTGAAGTTTCAGACCCATTGGTCATCCTGCCTGGATTGGGCTGTTTCAGTTTTCCATTGATTTTAATCACAGGGCATGGTAGTACTAAAAGATGCCCTAGGGGATCTCCTATATTCCAAGAAAACTCTTCTTTACCTCCATTGTGTAGTTCCAGTCCTATTTTCCCCCTGATAGTCAGGGTCAAAATCCTAGACAGTAATGTAATCCCCTCTTGGCTTATTGATCCAGGGGCATGAGTAGCCCAAAGTGACCAGGTGGCAGTCTTAGATTCCAGTTCAATGAAATCACTGTTGTTTCTCCTGGTGGAAGCACTCCCCCAATTGGAACTAAAACTTGTAGACCAGCAGAGCTCAGCATCACAGGGACAGGAAGCAAAAATTTTCCTTAGTGGATCACTAGGGGTAATAGTGAGCAGTACCACTCACATTTGCACCACTTGGTTCCTGGACCCATGGATCTTGGTTATGGGATAAACAGCACCAAACAGCAAATGGTGATTCCGAGCATATAAAGCTTCCTGGAGAACATTACCCCAGCTCTTCAAGGTATTGGCACCTAGTTAGCACCATAATTGAATTTTCAAAAGGCCATTCCACTGTTCTATCAATTCAGCTGCTTCTGGATGATGGGGAACATGGTAAGACATGAGAATTCCATGAGCATGTGCACATTCCCACACTTCATTTGTTGTGAAGTGTGTTCCTTGATCAGAAGCAATGCTGTGTGGAATAACATGACAATGGATAAGACATTTTGTAAGCCCATGGATGGTAGTTTTGGCAGAAGCATTGCATATGGGAAAGCAAACCCATATCCACAGTATGTGTCTATTCTAGTTAGAACAAATCGCTGCCCCTTCCATGAAGGGAGTGGTCCAATGTAATCAACCTGCCACCATGTAGCTGTCTGGTCACCTCAGGGAATGGTGCCATATCAGGGTCTGCGTGTGGGTCTCTGCTGCTGGCAGATTGGGCACTCAGCAGGGGCTGTAGCCAAGTCAGCTTTGGTGAGTGGAAGTTCATGTTGCTGAGCCCGTGCATAACCTCCATCCCTACCACCATGACCACTTTTTTCATGAGCCCATTGGTCAATGACAGGAGTTGCTGGGGAAAGAGGCTGACTGGTATCCACAGAACAGGACATCTTATCCACTTGATTATTAGCACCTTCCTCTGCTGAAGTCACCCTCTGGTGCGCATTCACATGGGACACAAATATCTTCATGTTTTTAGCCCACTCAGAAAGGTCGATCCACATACTTCTTCTCCAAACCTCTTTGTCACCAATTTTCCATTTATGGTCTTTCCAAGTCCCTGACCATCCAGCCAAACCATTAGCAACAGCCCATGAGTCAGTATACAAATGCACCTCTGGCCAGTTCTCTTTCCAAGCAAAATGAACAACCAGGTGCACTGCTCGAAGTTCTGCCCACTGGGAGGATTTTCCCTCACCACTGTCTTTCAAGGACACCCCAGAAAGGGGTTGTAGTGCTGCAGCTGTCCATTTTGGGGTGGTACCTGCATATCATGGTGAACTATCTGTAAACCAGGCCTGAGTTTTCTCTTCCTCAGTCAGTTCACTGTAAGGAACTCCCCAAGAGGCCATAGCTCTGGTCTGGGAAAGAGAAGGTAATGTGGCAGGAGTGGAGACCATGGGCATTTGGACCACTTCCTCATGTAACTTACTTGTGCCTTCAGAACCTGATCTGGTCCTATCTCGTATATACCATTTCCATTTTACAACAGGGTGCTGCTGCACACACCCAACTTTATGGCTTGGTGGGTCAGACAATACCCAGCTCATGATAGGCAACTCAGGTCTCATGGTAACTTGGTGGCCCATGTTTAAGCATTCAGTCTCTACTAAGGCCCAGCAGCAGGCCAAAAGCTGTGTCTCAAAAGGAGAGTAGTTATCTGCAGCAGATGCTAAGGCTTTGCTCCAAAATACTAAGGGTCTGCATTGTGATTCTCCCGTAGTGGCCTGTCAAAGGCTCCAAACATCATCTCTATTTGCCACTGACATTTCCAGCACCATTGGATCTGCTGGATCATGCGGCCCAAGTATCATGCATAGGAGATTGTACAGCAGCCTGGACCTGTTGCCGAGCCTCCTCTTGTTCAGGCCCCCACTCAAAATTAGTTGCTTTTCTGGTCACTCAATAATTGGGCCAGAGTAGCACACCCAAATGAGGAATATGTTGTTGCCAAAATCCAAAGAGACCAACTAGGCATTGTACCTCCTTTTTGGTCATAGGAGGGGCCAGATGCAGCAACTTATCCTTCACCTTAGAAGGGATATCTCAACATGCCCCACACCAATGCACACCTAGAAATTTCACTGAGGTGAAAGGCCCCTGTATTTTTGTTGGATTTATCTCCCTTCCTCTGACACACAAATGCCTTACCAGTAAGTTTAGAGTAGTTGCTACTTCTTGCTCACTAGATCCAATCAACATGATATTATCAATATCATGGACCAGTGTGATGTCTTGTGGGAGGAAGCAACGATCAAGATCCCTGCAGACAAGATTATGACATAGGGCTGGAGAGTTGATATACCCCTGAGTTGGAAAGCAAACTGTTTCTAGTGGTCCTTACTAATAGCTATTGAGAAGAAAGCATTTGCTAGTTCAATAGCTGCATACCAGGTGCCAGGGGATATATTGATTTACTCAAGCAAAGATACCACATCTGGAACAGCAGCTGCAATTGGAGTTATGACCTGGTTGAGCTTATGATAATCCACTGCCATCCTCCAAGACCCATCTGTTTTCTGCACAGACCAAATAGAAGAGTTGAATGGGGATGTGGTGGGAATTACCACCCCTGCATCCTTCAAGTCCTCTAGAGTGGCAGTAATCTTTGCATCCCTCCAGGAATCCAGTATTGCTTCTGATTTACTACTTTGCTTGGTAGGGGCAGTTCTAGTGGCTTCCACTTGGCCTTTCCCACCATAATAGCCCTCACTGACTGAGTTAGAGAGCCAGTGTGGGATTCTTCCAGTTACTCAGTATGTTTATTCCAATTATACATTCTGGATCTGAGGAAATAACTACAGAATGGATCCGGAGGCCCACTGGACCCACTGTGAGATGGACCTGAGCTAAAACTCCATTGATCACCTGGCCTCCATAAGCCCCCACTCTGACTGGTGGACAAGAGTGATGTTTTGGGTCCACTGGAATTAATGTCACTTCTGAACCAGGGTCTAATAATCCCCAAAATATATGATCATTTCCTTTTCCCCAATGCACAGTTATCCTGGTAAAAGGCCTACGGTCTCCTTGGGGAAGGCTTGGAGGAAGATTAACAGTATAGATTTGTGGTAGTGTAATAGGGTTCTCCCCCAAAGGGACCTGGCCTCCCCTTCATTCAAGGGGCTCTGGGTCTATAAACTGTCTCAAGTCTGAAAATTGATTAAGGGGCCATGACTCTGTGTTTTTGTAATTCAGGTTAGACTTCTGTTCACTTGACCTAGAACTTTTTTGTTTATATAGCTCAAACAAGAATTTAGTAGACTGCCCTTCTATTGTATTTCTACATTCTCCATGATTTATTAGCCAATGCCACAAATCTCTGTGAGTCATATAATTTTGACTCCTGCTTTGAGTTTGCTGTCTATTATAATAGCCACATCTACCCTGTCTTTGGCGATTAAGTGCTGCCACCTGACTTCTGCCAACTTGGGATCCAGTCATCCCCATTGTGTTTAAGAATTCCAGCTCTGTGACAGCAGTTCCTACAGTAATATCTGACCTACAGAGAAGTGCAACTACAGAGCTCTTCAGGGATGATGGCGCTAATCTCACAAATTTATTTCCTACTGTTCTGGTAAAAGGTGCATCCTCTGGACATTCGTAGGGTGTGAGAGCAGGCTTTGCATGAAAAATCCACTCTAACATTCCAATCTCTCTAAGCCTCTGGATCCCCTCATCTACATTATTCCAGGGCAGTTCTGGCATTTCAACCTCAAGTAATGTTGACCACCTTTTGATCCATGTTTTAACCAGCCATCCAAACAAACTGTTAATACCTTTTCTAACCCCTTGAGCTATAACATTGAATGCAGAATCTATGCTTAGTGGGCCGATATCAATAAATTCAGCCTGATCCAGCCTCATATTCCTCCCACCATTATCCTACTCCCTTAAAATCCATTGCCACACATAGTCCCCTGATTTCTGTCTATATAAAACTCACACAGTTCTTTTGGAGTATAACGTACCTCCTCATGTGTGATACTTTGTACCTCACCTTTAGGGGCCTGTTGGGACTTTAGTCTAGTTATAGGTCTGGAAGAAATGAGGGGTGATGGGGGTGGGTCATGAAAAGAATTAGAAATATCTTCCAGGCCATTTGCTTCAGAGCCTTCATTTGCAGTTACATCTGGTGAAACAGAATGAATCACTCTAGGGCTAATCCCTTCAGGAGGCTGGGTGGCCAACTTCTTAAGGCAGGCTGGAGGTGGGGTGGCTATGTCCTCAGGGCAGACTATTAAAGGGTTATCTAGAGAAGATTCAGCATGACCTAGGGTTTCAACCTCATACTTTATTGTACTTCACACATTTATGTTTGAAAGTTTTTATAGAAAATAATTATTGGGAGCCAAAATGTGCCAAGCAATACAAGGAAAACCAGTGTGGGTATGTGACTGTCTACTGCGATGACGTAAATGGGCTGGTAATAGACACATCTGTCCACTGCAGTCTCTGGAAAGAAGGCCATTCTAACTTGATTTGAGATTTCTCAAACAACATCTGGTTATGTCACCCCTCATTTATAGGCTTTCCATTGGCTACAGGAAAAATTTCAGAACTCCTCAGTAAGATATAGACAATCATTCATTTTCACAAAATCATTCATTTCCCAGTACAGCCTTATCTCCAAATGCATCTGTCTCCCTCCATGTCACATTCTTCCATTCCCAATCAACTTCTCTCCACTGAATTGGCATTTATGTGGAAATGCTCTCAGGGGGATTATATCTCTACATCTTTGCTCCCTATGTAATAATTCCCCTTCCCCTTCACCTCAGCCTGTCAAACTATTAGCCCTTTAAAACCCTAATCCACAGATATCTGTTTCTCTGAAGTCTTTCTTGAAGCACCTAAGCAGAGCAGAGTCTTCCCTTTATGTTACCACTTTGCCTTATAGTTGCAAAGATTTGTTTATTCATCAGTTTTAAATGAAAAGTGCCCAAGCAATACATAAACCTTTCTTAAAAATGAAAATGTTTCCAGTGCCTAGAGGCATCTTTGGTTGCTTTGAGCACTGCTTTGAGCACCACTCCTTATCCAGGTTCTTTTCCTTCCTATATGTCTAGAGGTAACCACTCTTTTTTCTGTCCGGTGTGTGTCCCCAGAGATTTTCCCTCCAAAATTATATGTCTTAGAGATCCATGTATGTAATAATATGAGGAAGTAGATCATTCCTGTTAACTATTGCAAAGAATTCCACAGTAGGTGTACACCAACATTTTATTTAACTATTATTATATTGATGGGTATTTGGGTTGCTTCTGATTTTTTGCTACCCCAACAATAACCATTTGGTATCTGCTACCTTGACCACATGTGTGTGCATTTCCCTTGCTAGCTACTGAAAATTAGAATTCCTAAATCATAGTATACATGGGAGTTTCTTGTATTTATATTTCAGCTAACTAGACTGCAAACTGTTGTGTTTGTTTTTGTTGCCTTAAGTTTAGCACAGGGCCTGTCACATACCTCTCTTGTGACCCTACAATTCTACTGTAGGTACTACAGGGCTCAGTAAATAGAGAATGAATCAGTGAGTGAGCAGATGAATAAGTCAGTGAATCACTTTAAAGACACTGGATTTGGCCCAATTCTTCCTAATAGGAGATTTCCTGCCCAAAATTTGAAAACTAATAAGGATCAATTGGATGAAAAACAACTCTGAAATGATGCCATAAGTGAAGTATACATGAAATACATATTAATAGATAATTTTAAGGAGATAAAATGGTGAAGCTGCAGCTTTCGGGGGCAAGACCCATGACCCAGTATCTAACAAGATGATGATGACAGAACCCAGCTGTGGAAAGTACAGTGTGTAAAGCAACAAGTGGCCATGAGGTGGGAGCTCAATGTCCCTGGCTGTATCCCGCTACCTGGAACGCCACCTCTGTTCTTTATGGCTCTAATGCTGGTCAAGAGTTCCTAGAACAAATGGGCATGAATGGCTATTTTCTCAAATGTTCTCTGATTTTTTCACCCCTCCCAGTTATATTGTAAACATTTTAAAACAATATTTTACCCAAGAGAATGCTGATGGAAGCAATTGATTCTTGGTGTAAGAACTACTTCAGGGCTGAAAACAGTGTGCGGGAAGAGGGCACAGGGGATGTGTGGGTACAGCCAGGTGCAGAGGGGTTAGCTTGGTTTCTGCAACAGAAAGGAGTTGGGAGAAAGGCTGAGATGCCCCTGGCCTGGGGAATTAGGTATCCAGTTTATGAGCTCAAGCCCTTTTCCATTAACTCAGCATTATTGACATATTCAGTCAGATGAGTCTTTGTTGTGGGGCTATACGTTTAGCAGCACCCCACCTCAGCTTAGTAGTGCTAGCACCACACACCCAGCACTGACAACTCAAGATGCTGCAAGGCACTGCCAAATGTTCCTGGGAGGCAAACTCACCCCAACTGAGAACCACTGCATTAACTCTATTTTACTGATGCCTTTAAGAACCAAGCACAACTTTGACCTTATTAGTTTATCATTGGCCTGGCATATCTCAGTTTACAAGGGAAATTTTATTATGGTTTTCTCAACAGTATGTGGATGACAGGATTTTCCATGCTTATTAACAACAACCACCACCACTGACAATATTTGGGTGATAATTATGTGCCCGACTCTGTGTCAATGTTTGTTTGTTTTTGACTTTTTTATTGGAAAATATAACATATATACAATGCAAAGAACCTGAGCTACAAAGCTTGGCTTCCCTCTCCTTCCAAACTCCAATCTTCTCCTGGTTCCTCCTATTTGGCAAATCCAACCAAGAGCCAGAAAGCAAGGGAGGTGGGGCCATACCACCTATAAATTTACCTCCCAGAACACAAAGCAGGGCAGAGAAGGTGAAGAATTGTTGGGAGGGGTGAGAATGGAGCACAACCAGCAGAAATAGATGCATATGGGGTATGGGAGGACAGATGTTGGCATGGGGAGGAAGTGGGCAAGAGACTTCTGTTTGATAAGGAATAAGAATAGATGAAGGCAGATGTCTAAAGGTCTCTGGAGTTGAAGGGAGTAAGAATTAAAGAGAGCAAGACACCCTGGCAGTAAGAGAAAATCAGAGATGGCTTTTTTCTCATGGATATGTAATAATCAAGATTTAACTCTTATGCTCCAGAAGGAGTTTCCTGGAAATCCCGAATTGAAGAAAATTCAACTGAAGAAAATTTAATTGAACCCTTTGCATGTGTTATCTGTGTCTTGCTAGACCCTGAAAGCTACAGATTTCCTACACTCTAGTTTTATCTTTTCTGGCAGGGACTTTGCAAGAGTGTTAATGCCTAACAGTGTTGCAGGCTGAGCTGCTCCACTTTAGTGACTGATAAGCTGGCTGAATTTGGGATTCAAAGTCAATGGCTTTTTCAAGTATTCTGGAACAAAACTGCTTTATAAGCACCAAGCCACAGCCAGCCTGTTCCCTTCCCTTCCCTTCCTTTTCCTTTCCCAAATCCTTGATATGTTGCCTATTTTTTATTGTGTTAAAATAATATCTGCTGGACAAGTTCTCTATAGGTGTACGTCTTTGCAACATTTCTCTTTTATATCTTTAACCAATCACTCAGAAGCCAATAATTGACTGCTGTTGTTTTCTATGCTTTTTGTGATGTTTTCTCCTTCCTGAGGGAATAGTGTAGAATATGCAGACAATTGAATGGACGAAGTTCAAGCGGTAGAAGTAAATACTGGGAACAAAATACATATCAGTTAATATTTCAGGGATATATAAAGCTATGTGCTTATTCACCGGCTGTATTGTTAGTGGGACAATGAAGGATTATGATGGAAAACATATCGTCCAGGCCATTGTGAGACCTTATTCAGTACCCTCCCCCCCACACACACACACTGCAGCCAAATGAGACTTCTGTCTCTCCAAGTCTGCATACTGCACCTTCTCTTTATGGTGTTTGCTCTGCCTTGGATACCACTCATCCCATCTCTCCTGTCAAACTTCTACCATTCCTTCATGTCCCAGCTTGAAAGCCCTCTTCCCGTGAAGTGTTTTTCAATCCCTGCAGTCAAAACATTGTGCCTCTATGATCCCACTCTGGCCTCTGGCCTCATGTCATGGTTATTAGTGTCCGTGTTTTCTCTCCCCCACAGTTCATAGCTTCCTGAGACTAAGTTCCATCCTGTGGATAATAGTCTCATCACTGATGAGATAAGAGTATCTTTCTGAGTCCTTTGATTGCAAGCAACACAACTCTGATCAGCTTAAGCAAAAAGTGGCATTTATTGGTAGAAACCAGAGATATCAGAGAATTAACAGAACATTTGGGCCACAAGACTCTGGCAGGGCAGCTTTAGTACCCACAGCAGCCCACAGGGCCTCCTCTTCAGGGGCCTCTGGGAACATGGCTCCATTCCTACAATACCCTGGCTGTGTGTTGCTGGGAAGAAGAACTTCACTAACCCATTTTAGGCCAGGCAACCCATGGATCAGCCATCCTCATGGCCAAGGAAGAGTCATATAGTGGAGAAGGGGTTGGAGCTACCTCTTGGTATTCAGGGCTACAGCCACAGGAGGGAGAACTTTTGAGACTTTAACAGCTACTCTAATACATGTTCCCTGTGAAGTAATTAAAGGTGAGTCAAAAAGAGTCACAACAAATGCCAAATGAGCATTGAGGCTCAGTTTAGGAGTCATCACAGTCCCTAAAGCAGATTACATCTAAGCTCTCCCACCATGGAAGGCAGGACAGTGTCAAGTGAGAGTCTAGGGCTTACAATCAGACAGACTGGCAGCCTAGTCATTAATAAATGCACTATTCTTGGAGTATCAGGTAAGACAATCCTGTGAACACTGGCATTTGCATATACCAGTTATTTTGATTATCTTATTTAATTATTTTGTACATATGTACTTACTTTGTACATGAATTTACACTGACAGGTGGTGTGCAGTGCAGAGTAGCACAAAAGGGTGTTAGGTAGATCCTCTAATTTCTTGGTCTATGACTTGGGTAAGTCATCCAATTTCTCTGAGTTCTAATTTTCTCATGTGCAAAAAGGGGATAATGAAATATCTACCTCAAAGAGTTGTTGTGATGGTTTAATTTTGATGTCTGTAGTTTCTTTTAAAAGGCATAGTATGTCTTATAATCCCACATATGCATAGATGCCCATTGATTGAAAAAAAGCATAATAACTAAAGGGTACATGAACTTGGTCATACTTTTTAAAGAACTTTTATTTGAAAAATAATAGTACATATATGTGTCAGTTATTACATTCAATATATTGAACAATATGTGGGGTCCTGGTGAATTCTCAGATCTCATTTAATAATCTAAGACCTCTGGGATATTTGAGGGTCACAGCTAAGTGTAATCACCTTATACAACGTGCATTGTTTATTCATGTTATTCTTTGTAGGGGAAAGTTTTTCCCTTTCCCATATTTCTCTCAGGGCACATAAATTAGGAATTTCTCCTAAGGTTGAAGTAAACCCTCCCAGCACCAAGGAAAGCTTCTACCCTTCTTTCCAGTGGTAACTCCTTCCTCACACCCTTTGGCTCTGCTACCTCCTGACCCTAGGCTACCTCCCTTCCTCTTAATGTCACTCTCTCTGAGCTGCCCATCTGTAAACAATGATGCATATCCCATGTGCTAAACTTTTCTGAGGTAGAGTCTGTGTGCCCTACGGGTGGCCTGCAGTTTTGTGGATGATCTGCCTTTGATTTCAACCCCAAGTCCAAGCTGCATACTCCACTAAAGCCTCATAAAACTGTTACTTGATCCCCAGCTCACTCCTGCATCCTGGTGTTATAGCAGACGTTGGTGGTGGCTCATGTATATCTCCTTGGCACTCATCTCTATGCCCTGAAACTGGTGACTCTCTGCTCAAGGACATTTCAGCCTGTAGATGTCCCTGAAGCAGCACTCAACCACATTGTACAGGAGTTGGTGGACAAATACTCCAGCTTCTCATCACTTAGTTGGGATAAATCTGAGGTGTGTTTGCTACTGTCTCCCAGAGCTTCCCCATGAACTGAGCCCAGTTGCCTACTGTGTACCCGCCTGACAGCACATACTTCATTTCCTTCCCTTCCTTACCTCGCTTCCACATGTCCCTGTTGGTATTTCCTGGGATCACCTCCCAAGCAAACCACCTACATTCAAATCCTTGTTTCAGGGTTGGCCTTTGGGAAGCCCGAACCAAGACAAGGGATGTGATCAATTAGCTCCCTCAAAACCACATTATCATCAGTATTTGTCAAAACAATTATTTTTTATACAAAAATATTTTCAGATTTAACCATTAACTTAGGAACAGAGCAAATCTAATGAAAGGGAGTTAAGTTCAAAATAATAAAAAAAGGAGGAATTAGCTGATTCATAATGTGTAGTAGAAATGAATAATAAAACCAGACATTTTCTTTCAGTGTTAGAAGGTCTAACTAACTCCCTCATTTTACAGAAAAGGAGATGGAGTTAGAGGTCCCATGGCTTTTCCCTGACAAACCCAAATCTCATCCAGAGTCTACCAGGTCTATGTTCTGCCTGCTGCCCAGACCTCAGGCCACTGGTATTGTCAGCATTGCCTGCCCTGGGCTGACCACTCCTTCCTCTGTATATCTCCTTTAGCTCTGCCAGCAGAGACCTGTGCATGGTGCTGGGAGTGTGCACTGCTTCAGTGGAGTGTTCCAGCTAGGATCAGGTTGCTTGACTCTTACTAGGGGCCTGGAAGTGGTAGGACAACAATAATGCTCTCCACTTCTCCGTCAGCCCACATCCCAAAGACCACCCTACTGGTTTCTCTTTTCATTCATGGGCTGCCTGCCCCCACCCCACAGCTGAAACTCCCAGGCCCTGACTTCCATCTCCATCCTCCCACACCCCCCACCTCCAATCCAAAAGCTTTTAGGGGAAGCTTGCCTTTAACAGAACTCTCTTTAAAGATGCTTATCTTTATATCCCCTGAAGATTTGATGGGTTATTTAATGGGAATTATTTAATCATTTTTTGTAGACATTTCTCTGTAAATTCATCTAGCCTAGGGAGAGTGTGCACTTTTAACCCTTTTTTGGCTTGTTCAGAACTTTATGATTTTCCTTCCAGCTTGTTCTCTTCCTGTCTTCCACACAATGAGTAAAAGAAAATATATATATTCTTCATCTGTCATCTGTCACTCAAAAGAAGAATAAATGTGCATTCACTGCTTGTTCTGTGAAACGACAGGGATATTTGATAGTTAACATTTTATTGGCCCCAGAGGAAAATTAATCACCTAATTTGATTTGAGTATTTTCATTTGTTGTGCTCTTTTTGTGTTTCACCTACATGCAGAGAAAGGATAAATGAAAAACTCATGTAAACTATTAAGACTAGCTTAGAATTATCTCTTAAGGCAAGGTTTCTCACATTTTGGGCAAGATAATTCTTTGTCCTGGGGGCTGTTTTGGGCCTTGTATGATGTGTAGCAGCCTCCCTGGCCTCTACCACTAGATGTCAGTAGCACCCCCTTTCC
>PVIY010007937.1:0-79361 GCA_004026745.1 Myrmecophaga tridactyla | reverse complement strand
TCTCTATTATCGTTTTATTTCTTTTTCTGATGTCTTTTTATTTCTTTCTCTAAATCGATGCAAATGTTCTAAAAAATGATGAATATGCAACTATATGATAATATTAAGAATTACTGATTGTATATGTAGAATGGAATGATATATTAATGTTCTTTTGTTAAGTTTTTTAATTAATAAAAAAGTTTAAAAAAATAAATAAATAAATAAATAAAATCAGTTGACAGTTTTTGGGATTGTGCACCACACGGTAAGAATAAACAAACAAATATGACATTCTTGTGAATACAATGGGTAAGATTTTAATCAAGTTAGCTTCTTCCTCAGGGAGGAATAAATAGTCTTTAGATCTCACAACACAAAATAAAACCAACTAGAGAATAAGGGGCAGTGTCTTCCCCTAGGCACAAATAAATGAATAGATAAAATGTTGATGTAACTAGTCCTTCCAGAATAATTGTAGGATTATTTGAATTGAAGGGCTGAATCCCTGTGATGCCTTGATATATTCAGTGGGCTGTTAAACAAGGGATGACTATTTGTAGATTAAAATGCATAATTTTGTAGTTGGCAAAAATAATTTTCCCTTTTACTCAAAGTTTTCATTAGCTCATTACTTCGTATCTCTATTTGGCTTAGAAATGACTAGGATCCTTAAAAAATGAGAAAAGAATTGGATGATAAATGAATAAATCAATGCTTGGGCATTAAATTCTCTTGACATTCATTTTATTTGTCAAAGAAATACCCTACTATTCCCACTATATGAGAATTAGTAAACATCAGCTCTAATCAGTATTTTAAAAATTCAGTATGGCCTAAATAGATCATCTAGGTTAAGTTTTTAAATAGATCTGTGGTTTGCCACATAAAATCAAGGGAAAAGTACAATTTGATTATTTTCTTAAGGTTATTTAATTAACTTCAGGAATAAGACAAACTTCTAGGTTGTGAACATAAATACTTTAAGACTATGTTTAAAGATTCAGAAACATTTGCTATAAATATTTGACCTGATTATAAGGAAAGAACAATGGTCATCCTGGCCAAATAGTTCACATTTGCCAAGTTGTCAAATGTTTATCATCCAAAAGCATCATTGTCTTCTTTGGCCATCCAAAATCAGATACAGGCTCATTTCCTTTATTTATCTAAAATTGCTTTCTCAAATTGGCATTTTTTTCCAAGTACAGGTAAATGCCTTAATGTCAATAATGGGCTCTTGAGAACAAAATGTCCTGTACAAAACAATAATCTGAAACCATTTGCCATTATTTTAAGTTGGGAAGATCATAACGAGTTATAGGTCAGTCTAAAGCTCTCAGGCAATTTACAAAAACCTGAGTAAAACTCAGTAAAGACATACACTTCACATGCTTTATTCTAGAATGCAAAACACTTCAGAAGGATTGCTGTACACCCAACATTTGGTGTGGTTGTTAACAAAAAAATTGCTTCTTATGCAGGAGCACTCCAATGCTTTCCTTAGAGCCAATAATGCCAGGCAATAAGCAAGCAAATTATACAAACTACATAAGAAGTAAAAGTCCTGTTAGAGTTCACAAGTGGTCCATGAATGAAGAAAAATTAAGACACAGCTTAAATACTAGGAGAGAAGTTGCAGTTTAACCAGTAGATTTTAGGCCTTTAATTAGAAATACCCTCTAAGCTTTGCAGTATAGCTTTACACATGTTATCTTATTTAGGTTATAAAACATTAGGAGAAAGAACATTTTTTAACAGATGAGGACATTGAGGCATGGAGATATTAGGAGGCAGTAGTAGAAGGGAAATGTGGAGGTCTCTCTGATTTCAAAAGACAGGTTTATTGTGGATAAGATATATAAATTTCTGACAGGAAACAATAGTGTCCAGAGTATAACCTTTGGACCTTTTCAACCAAAGGAGGTTGGAAATAAAAATTTTTAACATTGAAAAAAATCAGTAGATACTATATGGGTTTCAAGGGATTGTCCCATATATTCTGAAATTTATTTTATTATGGCATGAGTTTCTATTAAGAGGAAGCTAGTGAAAAATACAACTAAATATTAAATGAATATTGGAAATAAAAAAAAGTCATAGGACAAGGGAAGAAAATACATTGGCTAATTATCATGAGTGTGGGCTCTGAAGCGTGGGTTCTTGATTCATATCTTGAATTCATCAACTATTCATTTGACCATATTACTTAGTATATACCTTAGCTTCTTCATTCCAGAAATGGAGACAATAGTCATAATAGTTCCAAGGATTAAGTGAATTAGTATGTGCTAAATGCTTAGCATTTTACCTAGATTGACATTAGGTACACAATATTATTATTATCATTACTATTCTGGTTTGCTAGCTGCTGGAATGCAATATATGAGAAATGGAATGGCTTCTAAAAGGGGGAATTTAATGAGTTGCTAGTTTACAGTTCTAAGGCCGAGAAAATGTCCCAATTAAAACAAGTCTATAGAAATGTCCAATCAAAGGCATTCAGGCAAAGATACTTTGGTTCAAGAAGACCGATGAAGTTCAGGGTTTCTCTCTCATCTGGAAGGGCACATGGCAAACATGGCATCATCTTCTAGCTTCTTCTCCTGGCTTCCGGTTTCATGAAGCTCCCGAGGAGGCATTTTCCTTCTTCATCTCCAAAGGTCACTGGCTCGTGGACTCTCTGCTTCGTGGTGCAGGAGCATTCTCTGCTCTCTCTGAATCTCCCATTCTCCAAAATGTTTCCTCTTTATAGAACTCCAGTCAAGAACCATCCAATCAAGAGCCATCCAAATGGGTGGAGACGTCACCCCCTAATCCAGTTTAACAACCACTCTTGACTAAATCACATCATCTAGGGAGACGATCTGATTACAGTTTCAAACATACAGTATTGAATAGGGATTATTTTACCTTCATGAAATGGGCTGTTGATTAAAATATTGCTTTTCTAGAGGGCATACATCCTTTCAAACCAGTGCAATTACCATCACTACTACTACATTGACAAGGTTGAATCGGTTCCAGGAAATGGGCTTTCAATTGCTTATAAGATATGTGGTTGGGAGGCAGGTTGGAAATACAGATGAATGAAAATTTTTCTCCCAGCTCCATAGCATCTGAAAAATCTAAGAATGAGTAAAGCCTCCTACTGCTGTATGCTTAAGGGGAAGTGGATTCTCCAAGCATCAGCTAGGAATACTCAAATCTCTTAAGAAACTATTGAGAACATATTTCAGTCAATGCTTTAAATGGCAGCAGAACATATAAAGAAGTAAGTGGAGTTCCTAGGGGACAAAAACAGAGAGGATGCTGAAACGTATAGTGCTGAGTCCCTGCCAAATACTTCAGCTACCTCTTGGGGGTTTTCTGATTGTTTAAAGGCTATGCAGGCATAGAGGACAATGCTGTGAGACCACTTGAACCAGATCTGTTATCCTGAGCAGCTGTACTACAGATGAATGGGGGACTAGAAGTTAAAGCTGTCTACGGGAAAAGGAAGATCAAATTAAAGCAAGTCTATCTTGACTGAGATGCAAGTGAGAAAATAAGAATTAAAAATCACAGGCCTAGGGCCACGGTGGCTCAGCAGCAGAGTTCTTGCGTGCCATGCAGGAGACCCGGGTTCAGTTCCTGGTGCCTGCCCATGCAAAAAAAATATCACAGCCCTATTAGGCTGCTGTTTGACCACACATATAAAAAGTTAGGAAATTAGTATCAAAATCTGGTATCCAATTGGTTAATCCCTAGGTTACCTAGGAGAAGCAAGCATGCATCTGGATTGCCAAAATGTACACTTCAAACCAAATCTCACAGGATTTACACAGATTACAGCAACAAAATGCAAGAGAGCAATTCTTTTTGTTTTTTTAAACATAGCAACATAGCAACATACAAACATGAACATTCTTACCATATGATCATTCCATTCGTGGTATATAGTCAATAACTCACCATATCATCACATAGTTGGATATTCATCACCATGATTACCTCTCAGAACATTTGCATCCATTCAGAAAAAGAAATAAAAAGAAAAAAGAAAACTGTGTATATACCATACCCCCTCCCCCTCCCCTACACCATCACCAGCATTTCAATCTGCTAAATTTATTTTAACATTTGTTCCCCCTATTATTTATTTATTTTTAATCCATATGTTTTACTCATCTGTTGATCCTTATCAACAGATAAAAGGAGCATCAGACACAAGGTTTTCACAATCACACAGTCACATTGTGAAAACTATATCATTATATAATCATCTTCAAGAAACATGGCTACTGGAACACAGCTCTACAGTTTCAGGCACTTCCCTCCAGCCTCTCCATTATACCTTAAATAAAAAGGTGATATCTATATAATGCATAAGAATAACTCCAGGGTAATCTCTTGATTTTTTTTGAAGTCTCTCAGCCACTGACACTTTATTTTGTCTCATTTCTTTCTTACCCCTTTTGGTCGAGAAGATTTTCTCAATCTCTTGATGCTGAGTCTCAGCTCATTCTAGGATTTCTGTCCCACGTTGTCAGGAAGGTCCATACCCTGGAAGTCATGTCCCACGTAGACAGGGGGAGGGTGGTGAGTTTGCTTGCTGTGTTGGCTGGAGAGAGAGGCCACATCTGAGCAACAGAAGATGTTCTCTTGGGGGTGACTCTTAGGCCTAATTTTAAGTAGGCCTGATCTATCCTTTGTGGGGTTAAGTTTCATATGAACAAACCCCAAGATTGAGGGCTCAGCCTATTACTTTGGTTGTCCCCACTGCTTGTGAGAAGAAAACAATTCTTAATTACAAAATGCATAATAAGATAAACTACCAAGAGAAAGAGCCAGGGGAAATAGCAAATAGATGGATTAGAACCTTGTTGAAGTCCAGAAAATAATGGACTATAGATGATACATATAAATGTAATAATTAATGTCAAAATATTAAAGAATATTTAAAAGATAAAAAGTAATTACCATAATTGATGGAATTTAAAATAAATGAGATTTCTAGAAATAAAGCATAATCATTGAAATTTAAAGAAATGAAACATCTCTTTGGATCTAATTGTGGAGAAAATTTATTCTTTTGAAAACATTTCCAGAAAAACATTTAAAAATAGATGATAGAGAAAAAAGAGAATCAGAAAACATGTAAGGGAGCTTAAAATAAAAGTAAAGTCCAATGGAAGAAATAGAAAGTTCAGAAGAAAAGGAGCAAAACAATGGGCAGGAAAAATATTTAAGAGACAATGACACATCACTAATTCCAAGTACAACAAATTCCAAGCATATAAAGCAAAAAAAGAAAAAAACCTTATATATAAACACATTGAAATTAAATTGATGAACCCCAGAACAGAGAAATGATTTAAAACAAATTCAGAGGCTAGGATAAAAATATTTGTGATTATAATATGCAGAAGAATTTAAAGAGGAAAAAATCAAAGCTAGAGTCGAGTTGAGAAAAATTTTCAAAATTCTAAGTTGAGGTGCTGTGCTCATTTAAAAGGATATATGCCTCCTAGAAAAGCTATGTTTTAATCAAAATCCCATTTTATAAAGGCAGCATAATCCCTATTCAATACTGTATGTTTGAAACTGTAATCAGATCATCTCCCTGGATGATGTGATTTCGTCAAGAGTGGTTGTTAAACTGGATTAGGTGATAACATGTCTCCACCCATTTGGGTGGGTCTTGATTGGTTTATTGGAGTCCTATAAAAGAGGAAATATTTTGGAGAAAGGGTGATTCAGAGAGAGCAGAGAATGCTGCAGCACCACGAAGCAGAGAGTCCACCAGCCAGCGATGGAGATGAAGAAGGAAAATGCCTCCTGGGGAGCTTCATGAAACAGGAAGCCAGGAGAAGAAGCTAACAGATGATGGTATGTTCCAGCCAAGAGAGACACTCTGACTGTGTTTGCCATGTGCCTTCTCACTTGAGAGAGAAACCCATCGGCCTTCTTGAACCAAGGTATCTTTCCCTGAATGGATGTCTCAGATTGGACATTTCTATAAACTTGTTTTAATTGGGACATTTTCTCAGCCTTAGAACTATAAACTAGCAACTCATTAAATTCCCTGTTTTAAGAGCCATTCCTTTTCTTGTATATTGCATTCCGGGAGCTAGCAAACTAGAACAGGTGCCAACCTAGAACTTTGAATTTGATAAAATATTATCCAAGAGCAATAGATTCACTGAAAGAGGTATTTCAGACATATAAGACTTAAAGAGTTTGTCACCAATAGATTTTCAGTGAAATAACTTCTAAAGAATGTTCTCCTAGAAGAAGGAAAGTGAGTATAGTCAATATGAAATATAATAATAATGATTAAATCTGAAAAGTTAAAAAGTACGGGATTAAAATACTAGAAAACAAGAATGCTTAAAATGACAGCCAACTTAAATTATTCAAAGATTTCTTTGCTATATTATATAGATTGAAGAAAGACATTGTGATTAACTTTAGACTATGTTATTAAAGAAATTCTATTTATATTTTAATGTTAACATTTGAGAAAGAGAGAGAGGGAAGGAGGAAGAATGTACCATTTTATAAAAAGATGAAGCAGGTAAATAGAAAGCATAAAATAAATCCAGGCATTAACATGAATGACACAATAGAGAAATGGTCTAAACTCATGTCTTGCAAACAAAAATCATCAGAATTGGATAAATAAAGAGAGAGGAAATATTAGCTATTTACTAAGCATTCACCCAAAACAAGAAAGAAGATATAGCAGGCAAAAATCAACCAAGGAAGGGCAAAAAGAGCTATATTAGTTAAAAATAGACATTAAGGAAAAGTGAACATGATTAGACGTAATACGCTTCATATGATGATCAATTGTATTAAGCAATATTTGTAGTTCAAAGTATATAAAGGAACAGTGGAAGGATTATTATGTAAAAAAAGTAACAAATTCCCCTTCACAATTGGGCATATTAATACACTATTTTATTTAAGTGATAGTTCAAATAAACCAAAACGTAAACTGAATAAAGAAATTTAGTTAAACAAAATTAAGCAAACTTGATTGATCTTTGAAAGGTTAAATTACACTTCCAAATTAGAGAATACAGAGGCTTTTCAAACAGAGGTGACTTTAACAAATATTGACCATGTATTAGGCAGCTAAAATATTAAAGAATAGATTTTAAGACTAAGTTTTTATGTAATATTATGCAGTTAAATTAAGTAGAAATCAAATATAGTTCATAATTACTTATTCTATTCAATGTTGTACTGACTGTGTAAGGATAACGGAAAAAAATTGGAAAGGCATAAGCAAAAAAGATTATAATATGCATCTGATTTGATTGTTTATAAAGAAAACCCAGGAAAATATAGCAGAAGGTATTACAGTTGCTCTATTTATTGTAATATATATCATAGAGAAACTCTTAATTGTGGGAGTAAAGAGAACATGTTTATGGCATCAATATTTTTGTTAAAGGGAAACTTTGGAAACATTCTATACAACCTACACATTTGTTAGAAGGAGAATACATGAAGCATATTCATACAGTGAAATACAGCAATTAAATTGATTGAACTCCTCATAGAGACAACCAGATGGGAAAAATCTCAAAATTATGACTGGGAAGAGACCCAATTTGCAAGAGGATTCAAAACAATGCTCCAAATTGTTTAGTCAGTATGCACAGACATTGTAAGTGTGACGTATAAGGAGGAAAGGTAAGTCTTGTTGGAAGCTGACTGGCGCATGTAGAGGGAGATGGAATGCTGTGGGGAGAATGGAATACATCTGAAAGGGCACATCTCAGGATGTGAGATTTCCATGTGCGGATCTGGCAAAAATGGGAGAGAAGCCCTGGAGTAATACAGGCTCAGCAGGGGCTCTTCTACAGCTGAAATTAATCATAAGAACATATTCCTGTTCATTACTGAAGTAGGAGGAATACGGGTCTTCAGAAGAGTTAGGAGTTTTTCTACCAATTGAATGATTGTGTGCTAAAAATGTTATATACTTCACATATCCCCAGAGTATCTAACCAAATTTAGAATAAGTTACATATTCCCTTTGATCACCATTCATCTGTTTTCTAGTGCTACTTCTTGTCATGTTTTAAGTCTATAATATTTTTACTGCTTCTGATTTTTATACAAATATAAAAAAAAAGCATGTTGGGTATACTATTAAATGAAAGTTTCCTATTACCTTGATAACACGCTGTCTAACACAGAAGGTATTTTTTTAGCAGCAGACAAGATTTATAGCAAGAATTTATATTTGGTAGAAATAAGACAGACATATAATAATCAGAGCGTCAAAGAAAATAGCCCGGTTTTACTGCAAATATTATTATGGCCCAACTCTCCTGGATCATTCACTCATGTATCATTCCCTAAAATGCATCCCCAAAACAAACATAAAATGTCACTCCTGGGTTCATGCAGCACATCTAAGTTAGACTTCCTTTGAAATATTTAAACCCAAAGCACAGCACATCAGTTGTACAAGTTTAGATACACCATAAATTGTATCTAAGTCTTACACTATGGTCTAGCACTTGAAAACCAACTTATTTTGCATTTATTTTAGACTGAAAATTGGCTGAGATCTGTTGTTTGCAGTGTGACAATGATAAATTCAAAAGTGTACAGTTCTAATTTTTCCACATTATATAGGGTATAAATTAACTTATTTATATCAATAAAGGCAAAATATTACATACATTGAATTATCTGAGAAATTTAAACTTCATTTTAATTGCCCAATTTATAATTATATCCATAAACTTTAGCTTTTTGGAAGGGTATGGTTGAGCTTTTACTGCAAAATCAAAATCAATGTTACACAAACTGATTTTAAATATTTAAAACATTGTAAATAGTAAGGATTTGATAAAGCTATTAATCCTTTACATCAACATTTTCCAAACAATAGTTTCTTTAAAATAACTCACTAGAAAACAAACAAACAAATAACTATGTGCTTTGGGTTTGGGATGGGGGTACTAAGTAAGGAAATACTTATTATCAATACTGAAAAAATATTTATAATTTAGTGACTTTTTTCCTTGAAAATATTAGTGCATTGTTTGGAGAAGCAGCAAAACCAAAGAGTTAAGAAACGGGGTCTCCCAGTCCTGACATTATATATATATTAATACTGTTATCTGTGAAATATACATAATAATAGTATCTACCTGAGCAGTCCTTACAAGGATTGAAAGTGTTAGTGTTTGAAAAGCTAACACTTTAGACCACTAACACTAATGTGGGCTCTAAAAAGTGGTAAATACTTATGGGAATGTCAAGTGTAATGCAAAGATTATTGTTCTGTTTGTGTCAATTAATTCATCTTTAAAATATAGCCTCCCCCTATAAAGAGATAACACTAAGGGCTTCTCATGTAGTGCTTGAATAGTTCTGTGCCCTGATTGTGTTGTGGTGACATGAATCTTGGGTGACAAAATTGCCTAGAACTACACACACACACACACACACACACACACACACACAATTGAGTGCATGTAAAAATTGGTGAAATCTGAATAAGCTCTGTTAATTGTACCAATGTCAGTTTTTGTTTTAATACTGTACTACAGTTATGTAAGATGTTAAAATTGGGGGCAGTTGGATGAAGAGTACACACAGGACTTCTCTGTACGATTTTTGCAATCTCCTGTGAGTCTATATTCCAAAATAAGAAGTTAAAAACATACTGGCTCTAAAAAAATTAAAAGTGCTCTTCTATGACCAGTTGCATAAATTCATTTTCATTGTCTGGATGGTCACAAGTGGCACTTTGAAGGTGTGACCAGGACCAGTAGCATAATTTGGAAGACCCAGTGAAAAAAAGAAAATGCAGGGCCCCTTGCTCAAAACTGTTAAAGAAATCATTTATTATCTGTGAGAATAATACACTGAAACAAGGGTGGGGTCTTTCAAACTCGGAGTCCTGTGAAATTGCCTGCACAAGTCGCATGTTTTGAAGCTGCCCCTGAGAATGAGGGATGTTTCAATTTCCAAATCAGTTTTGTTAAACAGGAATATTAAAAAGCAAGTTCATCTGGATTCACGGATGAAATGAAAATGAAATGGACAATGATGCTTTGTAAACAGTCGACCAGAGGGACCCACAGCAGTGCCACTGCAGTTCAGGGCATGTTAATGACAAGGACTATGCAAAAGATAAGGAGACATGGTAGTTGCAGCTCCTTTGAACATTTTGAATAGCTTAATTTAGAGCAGATACAGGTAGCAAACATTTGATAACATCAAAATATTAGTGATAAAATAATTTTTCCTATACTTGTAGTTTTCACTGGGCCTTTTCCCTCTCTTTGCTTTTTCTTCAGTCATGAAAAAGGCAAGTCTCAGATCGTTCTGATCTTACATCTCTTTTATACTTGACAAGTCCTCTTATAAAGCTTGCTTGGTTATCTGATATGACAACCAAATTTAGATGTTGTGAAATGATAACATAAAACCTTTTACTGATAATTACTAGATATGTAAAACTAGACCAGATTCTGTCTGATTCAGAGGCACACAAGCAAAGCAATACGATGGATAAATATTTTCAAGTGTCAGTAATAGAAAAAGAAAACTGAAGCAAGGTGAGAAATAACTCCCATTTCTTTTTTTATTTTTTGCTAAGTAGCAATTAATTAAAAAAAACAGAAAACCTCTTCTTAAAGCTATAAAATTTATTCCAACTTAAAAGATTCAATGAAATGTCAGAAGGCATACAAATGGGCTATATGATCACTTAATTAATTTACACAAGTTCAATTCACTGTGAAATTTACTAGAATGCTAACTCATCTTGAACTTCATCCAAGAGACAAGCAGTTTCTGAAACAACAGGAAAAGCTTGTTTTGAGGCAAGTTCAAAAAACAACTTTTAATAGGCTAATGTTTATGAAAGTTAATACCTAAAAGTACACATCTAGGCAATAAACAATGCATATTTATAATCATTTATAATCAAGATTTTGCAGCTAAAATTACATTGTGTGTTTTTCTTTAATTTGTATTTCTTTATTTACAAGTGTAACCAAGTATGTTTGCATCTGTTTATCTGTCTTTTATAGATTTCTTTTGTAATTCGTCTTTTTAATTTTTATGACATTTTTCTCTTATTCATATAAACTTTTCATATTGATTCACATAATCTCATTACATGTTAAAGATACTAAACTAATTCTTTATATGTGATACTGGCTACCAGTTGTTTCCTTTAGTTTCTGCTTTTTTAGCGTTTTGATGATAGTGCTGTTTTCAGTCAAATCTATATACAAATATTTTTCTTTCTTTTGTGTGTGTGTGTGTGTGTGTGTGTTTGACATTTGTCAAGGAAATAATTCTACACTACACTACTAATAATAGAAATACTGCAAACTTTTTTCTGATGATTATAAAATTTATTTTGTATTTCATAAATATTCTGATTTGATTTTGATTCATATTGAAATCAGTGATGCTACTTTTTATAAAAAACAACAAACACCATTTTTTTATTTAAGTGTCTAATGACTGTCCTACTTGCAGTTTATAAGTATTTAATTATTTTTCCACTAATATCAGGCTTGTTTTGATTTGTAGACTCTCACTTGTGTTTCTTTTATATCAGTTTTTATTCAAGGGCCAATATCATACTGGTTTAATCACAGATAATACGTGCTACAGCAAGCTCTGTCCCATTGCTGCATTCATATCCAATATACTGGGCTTCTCCCATCCATTTACTCTTCCAAACCACATTGGCAGAAAGTTTTTACCTGCTTAACATAGCTTGTAAGAGGTGAAAATATCAGATTCTAAGAGACATGTTTTGCCAATGTAATTTTAGACTCCATTCATATAGGAATAAATTATTCTTAATTAATTTCTAATTTTAAACACATTTCAAATTCATATCACATAGACTAATTTACAAATAAATAATAAGTCAAATATTCATATGAAAAATTATATGAGTGTTTATGGCATATTCTACCAAAACATGTTGAATTTTGTGCAGGGTAAAAAAAAAAAGTCAATTGTAGGAGACACGACTTTTAGAAAAATGCTTTGAATTCTAATCACATATGACAGTAAATTATCTCAAGTAGTTCAGACTCTAATTATGAAAACCTCAGTGGTAAACTTAGCCAACAGTGAGGGTTTAATTTGTGATTTTTATCTAACTTCAGATATATCACTTGGAATCAACATTACATCTATTGAGGCTTTTATTCCCTCTAAGGATAAATTAAAAATCTTTGGAGCTGAAATTACTATTAGAGATAAATTATCAGATGAGGACTCAGAGGTCGAGAGAATTTAAGTGACTTTCCCAAGGGTGCAACATTATTTAAGTGCTCAATGGGGAGTAGAAACCAATCCTCTAAATCCAGGTGCAATTACTATTGCACTTCCCAGGCCCTTTCCACTTGATCTTTTATATTGCCTTCTTTTCACCAGTTTTACGGCAACCCTGCTGAGAATAACTATTTTTTTCTCACCAAGATAATTCAGATAGAGTTGGGCAAAGAGCAAGAGAATCACGTGTGATTAAGTGCCTCAGGTTCTATGATAGTGTTATTATAATTGCTAGCTAGATATTAAAACATTTCCAAGTGAAAAATAGAACCTTGGGGAACTAGAAGGCCAATCTTGAAGAAATCTGATAAATTCTCTTGAGGACTATATTAGCAAGACATCCCATTACACTCATATAAACATCATGAATTCTTTAAAATATTTTCTCAGTGTGTTCAATATGATCCATTTTCATCAACTATACTTTCAACAATAGGAAAATAACTAAATAAAGTCTAATGTGCCCATTTTTGAGAATACTGTGTGATTTTTTTAAATTATATTTTAAATAATACAGGGGAATTTTTAAAATTAACAAACAAAATGGAATAACCATACAATGTGGTCATATATATTCGCGTGTGTGTTTACATACTTATAGATACATCCAGAAACATATAGAAGATTGTTAAACTTGGTAATATATAGGTATTTTCCTGATGAACCCTTCTTTTAGGTTTTCTGAACTCTATAATGCACATATAGTTTCTAATTATAAGAAAAATATTGTCACATTTTTGTGTCACAGCAGGTCTGGAGTAACACTTTGATGGGCTTAATATTTGAATAATATTTTATTTTAAAGTTTGTGAAAATTTTCATATGTTCTATCTATTCTAAAACTGAAGAAAGATGAATCTTTTTACCAATGGCACTGGCGTTGCTTTAGATAAATCAGCTGAGGTTTATTCAAGGAATTGAAAATCGTAGGAAACACAAGTCTATATATGGAAAATTGGATCTGAACTAAAAGAGATGGGTTAATAACACAGTTTTCAAAAAGCTAGAAAAGTATTTTCTCCCTTTATTATATAATTTTTTCATAATTATTTTATTTTTAACCTCCTGAAATGTTGGAAAATCGGTTTTAAAGATGCATGAGAGACTCCGTGAATGCAAAAAGTTACATAAAGCTTAATAATAACAATCAGTAGACTTTGAATGTTTAAAAAGTGTTTTGACAAATAAATAGAAAATAGTTAGAAAACTCTGTTTGCATAAAATTCAGGGGAATTGGATTCATCAAAGTGTATTAACATAGTCCAGAAAGGAATTCTCCTAAGGAAAATAATGGCTACCTTGCTGCATCAACCTTATGTGATCATGGGGATAATTAAATAAGATAATGCCTATAAATTCCTTATTAGAGTTCCTAGAACATATGTAGTCCACTCAATACGTTAGGCTACATCTAGTATTGTCATAATTGTTGTTATTATCCCTCTGTATTGGTGCTCCTGGTATTCTTTTTGCTCAAACCATGATAATCTTTGCTGTTTCACTGTTCACATGAAACTTTTGGGAGACGTGCATCATGTAAGATAGATCCTATGAAAAATGTATTATTTATTCCAACAGACTTCGCTTATTTTTTTTTGCTTTGGTTTTTAAACATAATTTCTCTGTGTTTTATGAAAGTAAAACTCCACAAAACCATTACTCTCTTATTCATGAAGCGGCTGAGCATAAAGAAATATCTAAGATGGAAACAAAAAATTTATGCTTTGCGCCCCATGGAGTTGAATATTTCCCCAAAGAAGAAAGGTAAAATGATCTCAGGGTTTTGAAATCCTTTTAAGGACTTAAATTTTTTTAAAAAACAATAAATTTTCATTTTATCATGTCCAATGCAAATGCATACCACAAACCTCGCTGATGTTTCCAAGGTTCTATATATCAATATGTCACCTCCTGATCTAAGTAAAGTCTTATCTATATGGCCATCTTAACGTACCCAGCTATATTGCTGACATTCTGTCAGGGCACTTAATTTGTTCACTAAATATGAAAAACTACATCTTGTGCCTCGTGGGAATCTTCAGTTATGTTCACAAATTATTTGGCACTCCTCCCTTTAAGAGGTATAGCTTAAATAGCATCCCTGAGTGTGGACTGGGCTCTGAGACTTGCTTTCTAATGAATAAAACATAGGGGAAGCCATCGCATGTCACTCCTGAGTTTGAGGCATGGAAATCATGGACGTTTCTCCCACCCTGTCTCTTGGATCACTCACTCTGTGGGAAGCTGGCTTCCATGTCGTAAGATCATCAGTCAGTCCTGGGGAAAGGCCTACGAGATGAGGAAATGAGGGTCTGGCAAGCAACCCACAAGGAACTGGGGTGCATTGCTAACAACCTTTGAATGAGATTGGAAGAGGATTCTCCAGACCAAGCCAAGCCTTCATATGACTGCAGCTCTGCTGACAGTTTACTTACAACCAGATAAAGAAGTCCTGAACCAAAATGACTCAGCCTGAGCGCTTGTGAATTATCGACCTATAGAAAGTATTAATTAATGAATGTTTTCTGTTTTAAGCCACAGGTTTTGGGGTAATGGAGTAGGTTGCTGCCATAACAATAACCTGAAATGTTGCAATGATTTTAGAAGCCGAAAGGATTTTGAGACAGTATCAAAAGCCTGGAATAGACCGCTTATAAAATTTGATAAACTTTGAGGATGGTGTAGGTTAGGGTTATAAAGAAAGTATGTAAAATGTTACTGGAGACTGGAGGAAGGGGATCTTTGGTAAGATGTAACAAAATCTCAGCAACACTGTCAACTGCCATGATGTGGAAGGTAGAAAACTTACCTACCGCACTGCATGACCTAGCTAAGGAGATTTCCAGGCAAGATGTTGATGGTGCCAGTTGTGTGTATGTTTTTTTAATTGCTGCTTATTATAAAATGTGAAAGACAGATCAACTGAAGAAGGACAGGAATCAAATATAGACTTCAGTAATACACTCACACATTCATGGTTCCTTGATTTTTGAAAAATGTACCAAAGCAATTTGGTGATAAAGGAAAAAAAAAATTTCTAGAAATGTTGCTGAAACAAGTGGATATCCATATAATAAATAGGGAAACTCCACCCATACCAAACATTCGCTCCGAAGGTTAAAATTAAATGGATCACTGTCCTAAATGTAAAACCCACATATATATATATATTCATATATATACGAATGATTTTGCAACTTCTGGCCAGGCAAAAAGTTCTTAGATAGTACACTAAAATATGAATCATAAAAGAAAAACTCCAGGTGGCAGCCAATAGCCGCCATGCAGAGAGAACGATTTACTGTTTTTACCCTCTTTTTCTCTCTCTTCCCTGGATGCTGCTGGCATCTGCAGTTTCAAAACAGTTGTTTCAGACAGTTTCCTGCCTGTTTAATGGTCTTTCTGGTGGAAGGACTGAGTCCTGGAGCTCCATGTTCTGCCCTCTTCCCACAATCTAGCTCTTTCTTCATTTCTTTAAGGTCTAAGGATTTGCCAGGTTATGTCACAGACTGATTGTTCCACATAAATGTTCCATGATATACTCTAGGTGTGCACAATTAGGAGTTTCAGTCTTTTGTAGAAATTTTCTTGGATCATAATTTTAAATGTTAGTATTTAGTGTTATTTTGTCTTCCTTTTTCTGGGATTGTAGAAATGCTCATGGCAGAATTTATTATGTTCCATCTCTATATCTTCTGATACTTTCACTTCATTATTTGTTTTCTTGGCTGTTTTCAATCCTCTTCTTAATGTCTCTTACCATAAGACAGCCAATTTCTTTCTCCTTTGGTCATTCTAATTTAATCACAATTTTATAACATTATCTTCACTTATCATTGTTTACTAAGTTCAGTCAATTTTTATTTCCATCTTTCATTTCCTGTCCATTTTCATACTAAGATTTTGACTTAAAGGATTATTTGATTTCTGCAAATGCTGCTCAATGATGTTTAATTCATATTGAGTACACTAAATTACATACTGTTCTTCTCTGCTTCATGCTTGATTTATTGTGAGCATTTAATAAGACATAACATTTTGATTCCATGCTTCTATTCCATTTTTATAGAAGATATTTTTAGATATTTCCTGATGTGTCTGTGTGTTTTAAGATTGTTTGAATTTTCCTGGACTGATGATAACATATGCATCTTTGTTGCAGGAGGTGTGAAGAATCTGAGTGGCTTTCTAGACTTCTTTATTCAAAAAGACCATATATTGTTAGTAGAGTGAAATGAAGTTTCATTAAGAGAAGGTGCCTTTATTTGAAAAGGAAGGGTGATTTCTGACTCTGTTACTCTTTCTTATTTCTGAATGACCCATTTCCTCTGCTTGCTTTCTCCTTTCCTTGTAGGTAGCAGCTTCAAGGGATTTCTCCCATTCCAAATGCTTTCCTGCTCCTAGAAGCAATGTCTTCCAAAGGTGTTTATCTCTTGTCATGCACCATTTCAAGCCTCTTTCTATAGCACTCCCCTGGCGCTAAAAATTTGGACCCCTGTTTGGGAATTTTATTTACATGAAAATTAAAACTTGGGTAGTCTCTATATCCTGGTTATCTTTCAGCCATGACTTATTTTGTTTTTTCTCCATCTTCCTCCCTTGTTTATCAATATGAGTTTTGGAAAACACGTACATATTCTTTTATCTAGTTGCCCTTCATTTTCCTGTTTCTTTAGATTTAATTGGTTATATTTCCTAATTACTTTAATACTAATTTAATTTCACTCTTTACACCATGAGAATTTTTATATCCATAACATTCTCCCAGAGCATTTTTTTTCTGAGAAATATAAGCTAGGGTATTTGGCTGATTTGAAAGAATTTATGTACCCTAGAAAATCCATGTTTTAATCCTAATCAACCTTGTGGGAGCAACGATTTCTTCTAATCCCTACTCAGCACTATAGGCTGGAAACTTGATTAGGTTATCTCAATGGACTTGTGACTCAATCAATTAATTATGGATATTAAACTTGATTAGATGGAGATGTGTTTCCACCCATTCTATGTGGATCTTGATTAGTTTGCTGGAATCTTATAAAAGAGGAGACATTTCTGAGAGAGTTCCCTTTTAAGAATGACAAGAAAGCCACAGCAGAGCTGAGCAAAGCCACGAGGCCGAGAGAAACACAGAGTCCACCAGCCAGCAATTTTTGGAGATTCTGAGAGAGCAGAGAAGAATGACAGAATTCCAAGAGCCACAAAGACCAGGCCACCAGCCAGTGACCTTTGGAGATGAGGAGAATGACCCTGGGGGAGCTTCATGAAGCAAGAAACCTGGAGAGGAAGCTAGCAGATGACCCCGTGTTCACCATGTGCCCTTCCAGATCAGAGAGGAACCCTGACCATGTTCACCATGTGGCTTCCAGATGAGAGAGAAACTTGGACTGTGTTCGCCATGTGCCCTTCCATTTGAGAGAGAAACCCTGAACTTCATCGGCCTTCTTGAATCAAAGCATCTTTTCCTGGATGCCTTAGATTGGACATTTCTATAGACTTGCTTTAATTGGAACATTTTCATGGCCTTAGAACCATAAGCATATAACTTATTAAATTCCCCTTTTTAAAAAGCCATTCCATTTCTGGTGTATTGGATTCCAGCAGCTAGCAAACTAGAACAGGTATAATCTGCTTTTTTTTTTTTTCCTTTGATTACCTTGTAGATTACTATTAATTTTCATTCATAAGGGGATGGTTTAAAAGTATTCAATCAATTTTTCTACTTACTGTCAGTTGAAGAATTGACTTGAGTTGTCTAGGTAATGAACTATTGAAACAAAATCTTAAGCTAAAAGTTCTCTTAATGCTTTATTGTAGAATTTTTAATATGACCAGAACAATATTGTAACTATATTATATGCAGCTTGCCATGTTTTATTCATTCTATTTATTGCCTTCAAAAAGTGGTGATTTTATACAAACATTTTAAGGTGAGATGCTTTAAATAGGAGTACACTGCCTACATTTCTCCTTTAACTTTTTATTTGGAAATAACTTCTAACTTACAGGACAGTTGCAAAAATAACAAAAAACCCATTCACAGAATTCCAATATACACCCTAGACACCCACAGCCACCAACTTTAACATGTTGCCATATTTGCTATAGTGTTCTATCTATCCATCTACCTGTCCATCTGTCTGTCTGTCTATCTATCTATATTAGTTTGTTAAAGCTGCCAGAATGCAATATACCAGAAATGGAACAGTTTTTAAAATATGAATTTATTAAGCGGCAAGTTTACATTTCTAAGGCTGTGAAAAGTCCAGATTAAGGCACCAATAAGAGGCTACCTTCACTTAAGAAAGGCTGATGCCATTTGGAACAGCTCCGTCACTTGGGAAGGCACATGGCTGTCATCTACTGGAGTCTTTGGCTTCTGGACACCTTTTTCAGCTGGGAAAGCACATGACGATGCCTGCTAGCTTTCTCTCCCTACTTCTCATTTCATAAGGCTTCCTTAGGGGTGTTTTCCTTCTGCATTTCCAAAGGTCTCGAGCTATGTAAGCTCTGCCCATGTCTAGGCATCTGCGCTCTGTGTTGGCACTCCAGGCATCTCCAAACATCCACCTCTCTGTCAGCACTGAAGTAGCTGTTCTCCAGGTGCCTGCATCTATGTCAGCTCTGACCTCTCTCCAAAACGCTTCCTCTTTTAAAAGATTCCAGTAAACTAATCAAGTCCCACCTGGGATGGATGAAGTCACATATTCATCTAATAAAAAGTCACACCCAAAATTGGGAATGCCACATATTCCTGGAGATAATCTAATCAAACGTTTCCACCTTAAAGTACTGAATGAGGATTAAAAGAACCGACTGCCCCCACAAGATTGGATAAGGATTAATATATGGCTTTTCTGGGTTTATAATAGCTTCAAATTGGCACACTATCTATTTTCTAAATATTTTAGAGTATGTGGTATTCATCATGCTCCGTAAACACATAATACTTCCTTGTACATTTCCTAAACATAAGAACATTCACTTATATAAGCACCTTAAGTATAGTTATCAAGTTCAAGAAAATAAACATTGATATAAACTATGCAGACTATATTCCAATTTTTCATATGTCCCAATAATTTGTTTTGAGCCTTTTTTCCTCCATTATTAGATCAAGCCCTGAACCTCGTATTTCATTTAATTGGCATTGTCTCTTTACTTATTTTTTTTTCACTAGTGGAAACATATATGCAAAATAAATTTCCTGATCTCAAGCACTCCCAAGCATACCATTTGGTGGGCTTGATCATATTCACAATATTGCACCATGTTCACCCACATCCATTACCAGAAATTTCCCATCATCCCAAATAGAAATCCTACACCCATTATGTAGTAGCTCTCTATTTCCCTTCTACCCGCTCCTGGTTACCTGTACTCCACTTTCCATATCTATGAGCTTGCAAATTCTATTTCATATAAGTGGAATCTACAATATCCATCCCTGCCTGATTTATTTCACTCAACATGATATGCTTAAGGCCCATCTATTTAGTGGTATTTATTAGAACTTCATTCCTTTTTTGAGATTGAGTAATATGCCATTGTATGCATATACTTATTTTATTTGTCCATTCATCTTCTAATGGACATTTGGGTTGCTTCCAAATTTTAGTTATTGTGAAAAATGTCACTATAAATATTGATGTACAAACTTGCCTACATTCATGTTCAAAATATCTAGCCTACAGTTCATTACTCAAAAAGAAGTATACACTAGTGCTGTATTTCCCAATATGAATTCTGTGTAGTCAAAGCATCAGAATAAGGAATGTTTAGCTGTACATTCATAGCATCTCCCTTATTCTGGGTCATAATATTTAGGGTGAAGTATAGGCATTATATTGACATTTAAATGGAAATATCATGTATATTAGAAGTGAAAGACCAAAGTGTACCACTTTATGGAAGAGACATAAGATAACACGAAAACAAAAAGTGAAAAATAGGTGGTAGACAGATTAATATTCTTCTCTTTTATCCTATCTCTCAACAATATCTGTTCCAACCTCTATATAAGCTTCCTCCAAGGCAACCATGTCCAGACATGCAACAGAAAACTCCCCCATTAGCATTTCTTCACCTATGTGCCATTGAATAAAGATATGTTTGGTACACATCAGATCTAAATTGTGTTGTAGGCAAACTTAGACTTCAAATAGGGTTTTGAAGTTGTTCAGCATGCATACTTGGATATTATTTAGGCAACTCTCCATTAGGAACTATAGTGGAGAACTTGTAATTAATGCAAACTTTGAAAGTAGCAGAGCAACAATTCAAAACCTTGATGTACTTTTAGTCTTGATGGTGGCATTGGCAAAATTTACATCTTTGGAACTATACTGCTATAGTACCATAGTCAGCAAGTCAAATATTTACTATAGCAAAGATTGGGAATTATTGCCTGGTTTGTTGGCCCAAAGCAGTGTTTGTGGTCTGTAGTCTGTGCTACACTTACTGTTCATTATAGGTTTCTTAAGCAGATATGATCGGAAATTATAAGGCCACAGGGAAATGCTACAATGATAAGGCATCAGGTTAGTCTGAATACTCTCAGATTAATAGTCAAGGAATCTTCTTGCTCTTGAGGCATTAAAATTAGTGTAGACTGGATTGTACATATGGGAAGATGGCCTTATTTTCTACAAAGAAGAAAAGTCCAATTTCTCCAGGGTAGTGTGAGAAGTGAAGATTGAATTGTAAATTGGAACCCTGGAGTGCTGGTTTGTAACTGTTGTGTACCCCAGAAAAGCCATGTTCTCTATACCTATTTCAATATTGTGGGAAAATGTCTCCGTGGAAGTCCTTTGAAAAGAGAAGCCAGGTGAGAAGGCTAGCACACATTGCCAGGTGCCTTCCCAGAAAACAGATGTTCTGGACCCATCAGCCTTTCTTGATTTATTTTTCTCTAGATGACTTAGTTGTTTGGAAATTATAATAGCCTTAGAACTATAAACTTCCAACTTAATAAGTTCCCTTTTTAAAAGCCATTCCATTTCTGGTATATTGCATTCCAGAAGCTTTAGTAAACCAAAATACTTGGGAAGCTGGATAATAAAAATATTTAGCTTGGAGATCTTGCCATAATCAAAAGTGCTATCATTCTACCAACAGAGAAGCAAATTTTGAATCATCTTCCCCACCAAACGTATTTAAAACCAAGAAGCCCTGAAAGCCTGATCACTGATTCAACAGATAGTGATTTTTTTCCAAGAATAAGTCAGTGTTTTCACTGCCAATGGTGTGATTCCTAAGGGGAAATAATAAATGGTTCAATTCAATAGGAAGACATGATCATCCTAAATGGGTATGCGTTTAGGATGTATATCCTCAACAGAGCCTCAAACTACATAAAGCAAAAACTGATAGATAACTTATAATCAGGAACTCTGTAACTCTTACCTTGCAGCAACTGACAGGAGTGCAAGGCAGAAATTCAGAAAGGATATAGAAAGATCTAAACATTACAATCATCCAACAGGATCTAATTGGAAAGTAAAAAAAAAAAACAACCCACCCACAATAGTAGAATACATTTGTTTCAAGTGCTCATGAAATATTCCTCAAGATATACCATATCTGTAGCCACAAAAAAATCTTAACACATTTAAAAGAGCTTAAACCATAGAATGTATTCTTTGAACATAAATGAATAAAATTAGAAATCAGTGATGAAAGACAGTAGGAAAATCTCTAAGCACTTGAATATTAAACAACAGACATAAATAATTCAAGGGTCAAAGAGAAAGCATTGAAAGAAATAAATTAAGGCGGGCCATGGTGGCTTGGCAGGCAGAGTCTTGCCTGCCATGCCAGAAACCTGGGTTCAATTCCCAGTGCCTGCCCATGCAAAAAAAAAAAATATATATATATATATATATATTATATATATAATATATATATATTATATAGATATGTGTGTGTCTGTGTGTGTGTGTGATGCTAAAGTGGGCTTCAGAGGGAAATATGTAGCACTAAATACTTCCATTAGAAACAAGGAAAGAAATAACCTAATCTCTCACCTTAAGACACTGGAGAAACAAGAGCAAAATAGTCCGGAAGCAAGCACAAGTAAAATGAAGGCAATGAAACTGAGAATAGGAAAATAATAGTGAAAACGCAATGAAATAAATGCTGATTTAAAAAAAATCAATAAAATTGATCATTCTCTTAAACTAACAAAAATAAAGGAAGAAGACTCAAATCACAATGCCATAGTATATGTGTCGTAATAGATCCTGCAGCCATTAAATAAAAAGAATAATATAAGGGAATACTATGAACAACCTTTATGCCCATCAATTTGACAACTTAGAAGAAATGGACCTATTCCTGAAATTACAAAGTAAAAAAAATCCAAATAAGATGAAATATATTATCCAAATAGCTCTATAACCATTAAATAAATTAAATTCATTATTTAAAGCTCCTGACAAAATCTTAAAAGCCCAGATTATTACACTGGGGAATTCTAATCAACCTCTGTGGAAGAATTTGTACTAATCATATACAATCTCTTCCAGAGAATTAAAGAAGTAGGAGCCATTTTCAACCTATTATATGACACCAGTAATATCCTGATACTCTTATTTACCAGTCTTGGAATTTCGAGCTACTGCAATAATGCCAGAAATAGAAAGAAAATGCACAGAGATTGGAAGGAGACAAAAAACTGTCTATATATGCAGATGAATAAATGTCTATGTAGAAAAACCCAAAGAATCTACTAATACTTCACACACACACACACACACACACACATGCGCACACACAAACTCCTATAAGTAATAAACAAATTCATCAAGGTCACAGGATTCAAGATTGACAAATAGAAATCAATCATGTTCCTATACACTAACAACTGGCATGCAGAAACTAAAATTTGAAACACAATACCATTTACAATCGATCCAAAGAAAATGAAGAATTTAAGCACGCACTTAGTAAAACATATACTGAATCAATATGCTGATAAATGTGAAATGCCTATAAATTTTTAAAAGACCTAAATAAATGGGGAGACATGCAGTGTTCATGAATTGGGAGACTCAACATGATAAAAATGTCTACTTGATCTATTGTTTGGATGTGATTCTTAGCAATATCCCAACAAGGTTTTTTATAGAGATAAACAAGTTTATTCTAAAATTTATATGTAAAGCCACAGGTTCTAAAGTAGTTTTAAAAATCTATTTGAAAAAAAAATAGATTGGGAGATATCACTTTACCTGACATATTGTCTTAACTATATAGCAGCACTGAAAATGACTTTATGGTCTTTATAGATTATAAGTTTTCATTTTCATTTTCAATTTCAAGTTTTTCATTTATAGATCAATGAAACAGAATAGAGAACCCAGAAATAAGCTCAAACAAATATACTAACTGATTTTTGACAAATGTGCAGAAACAATTAGATGGAGAAAAGACAGCTTTTCAATGAATGGTGCTAGAGCAAAAGCAAAAAATATACCTCAAATTAAATCTCACAGTTTATATAAAATTAATCTAAAATGGATCTTGAACTGAAATGTAAAATATAAATCTATAAAATTTTTAGGAAAAAACACAGGAAAATATCTTCAAGATCTAGAGGTCTCCAAGTGTTCTCACACTTGATAAAAAAGCATGAATCATAAAAGGAAAAACTGATGATGGATCTAAAGTAAAACTGGGGAAATCTGAATAAGATCAGCTGAGTATATCAATGTCAATAACCTACACAACGATATTGCAAAATATTTTTATCAGTCAGAACTGGGGAAAGTGTACATGGTTTTTGTGCATAGCTTGCAGGTTTGCAAGTTTGTATAATTTCCTACAACTGCAGGTGGATCTACAATTATCTGAATAGAGATTTCTATTAAATTGCATATATTATTTCCTTAATATATCAAAAAGATTCAATGAAAACTAATCATTTGTCAAAAAAATCGACACCTATTAATAAAAGTCCAGAAGTGATTAATTTCTTTCCAGAGTTACCCAGGCAAACCACTTTTTCATAGACAAGAAAAAGGTAGAAGCAGATATTTATGTTAATGGAAAAATACAGCTACTTTGAGCATTCAACCTAGGGAAAATCTTCTCCCATTATATTTCCATAAGTAAACAAAATTTGACTATTAGGGCTACAAAAGAGGAAATTCATGACTGTTCTTTCCTACAGTCTGTTTTAGTAGTGGGCAAATATCTTAACAAAATAAACAACTGTCTCTACTAAACTGCCTTCTTACCTATGCAATAAGTTAGAGAAACTCTTTTAAGAGAAAGGACTCAGTCTGGATTGAAAGGTAAGGAAACAGATTTCAAGTTTTCCATCCAAATTAAATTATGTGATCATGTTGCTTTTATCACATGCTTTTGGACATTTCCTCGACCGTCCTTTCTTTTTTTTTTTTCTTGCTTACCTCATAACCAATAACCAACACTTACTGCCTCAGACAGGGCTTGTGGGTTGACCTGGTTATTTCCAAATGCACTTGAAAGCATAAAGTAAAAAACAAAGACTTCAAAGTGGAAATGGACAGAAGGAGGAGATGCCTTTAACTTCTCTAAAAGTTAATTTTTTCTCCTACCAGCTCAGGACGCTTATAGTCAAATATCAAATAATCCATTTCTACAGTTCACTAAATTTAAAAACTTTGCCCTGTGAATAACGGAGTGAATATTCTGATTAGTAAATTAGGGGGTAAGGAATACTATACGATCAGATCACTTTCTAATAAAATTCCTTTTGGAGTGGTACTACTTTCACAGAGTAAGAGTTCATTTTTCTCCTCAAGGCAGGGCTCCTAAAGTGGGGAGACTGGTTGTCTGTCACACTAACAATAACAGCCAATATTTGCAATCCTAATTGGCTTGAATTTAGCCTTTCACAGTTAAAAAGGAAGAATTTTGCTGCTGTGTAACTTTATTCATTATTTTAATTCACAAGAGGTTCAAAATTCAAGAAAAGAGGGAGCATTCTATTTATTCGGCAAACTGCCAAAAAACAACAAAAGAATGGCAAGGTTTTTCCTCTCTCTATGTATATGAAGAATATGTGAAGATATAATTGGATGTGTATTCTGAGAGTATTAGACATGCCATACTAGTGGAAATAAATAGCCAAAAAATAAATCTTGGATTCTTAAATGTTCTGATATTTACTTGGTTGGACTAGAACTTGGACTTAATGGTAGCTTATTGTAAAGTTGAAGTTTGGTTACTAAAAATTAATTAATTAGAATTAAAGGGCACAGAAGTATTAGTCAAGCTGTACCATGTGACTCTTAGTCACATGGATCATTATACCTATGGGGTCATTATGATTGAATAAGGTTCATGACACCTGAATCTTATTGAACCATAATCTACCAAGTCCCATGAGAATCCTTGTAAGATATTACTTTAAGTACTACATTGATGAGTGAATAGTAATATCCACTAAACATGTCCCTAGTAACTGCTGTGTATATTCTGAGGTTGTAGAAAGGAAATCATGGCACTGAAAAGGGCTTCCTGATTTCAATGAAAATGACGAGATTCTCAGGCGGCAGAAACATTTCACAAGAGGAAATGTCAATAAGAATAATTTGACCATGGGAAACTACTAGTAGATTGTGAATAGTATCCCTAGGATAATTACCACTAGATTTTAAACTAGATAACAGTAGCTCTGTGGACCAGAGCTTGACTTGGGCCACTAGGATTGTTTGAGTCTCTCATTCTTTTGCCAAATATGAACCATGGTGTTCTCTGAGGAAAGTGGAGTCTGCATACCCTTGAGGAAGGAGCCTGCCAGTGTCCTATGTACAGGCTCTGCTATGTTAATAAATGGAATTAGTGTCTGAATATCTCAAAACAATACAATGGGCTCCTAACTTCATAAAATTCTTAATTGTCAGTGTCTTAGCATGGAGCTGGAATAGATATTTCCAGCAAATGCAGAATCTATACATTGGTTTCTTAATCTGTGGTGTAAAGGCACTTTTTTTTTCCACAAAGGGCTGGGTGGATGTACTTAGAGACCCTTTCCCACACTGAAATAACAAAATGCTATCCCAATAACCTGGAGCAACCACAGTGTAAGAACCACATCAAAAAAATGGAAAATTTTAGAGATATTTATATATGTAGATATCACCATTTAACCTGTGTATTTGGATTCTGAAGAATACTGATGGGTATTAAAAAGTAAAAGTGGATTATAAGAATTTTAATAAAGTGATATATCCAATTGCAAATCCTGTGGTGCGGTTTCTTTTTTGGAGCATTGAACACATGCCCCATTGCATGATATACAGTTACTTATGTGCAATCCCTAAGCAACAAACAAAAGAAGCAGTTTACGTTCTCCTAGAAGGAACAGCAGTACACTCTTGCTAACTTGCCTCAGGACTAAATCAATTCTCTATTTGTACCATAATTCAATCTAGGAGAGATACCGATCTCATCCTCCCACAGAATATCTCACTCACTCCATAAAGGGCTCAGCAAAACACAGTTGGAGATAGTGGCATACTGTATCATAGGACGAAAGTGGTAGAAAAAAGAATGATCTCCAAGTCAGTCTTAAAGAAACATGTAAGTTACACATATTGATGGTAAGCCTCATTCCTAGCACAGCAATAGACCTCCTTCCTTTCACTTCAGAGTCTTGTGAAGAAATTACTTAGGATCAGATGACTGAAGGAGAATAACACAGGTAATGGTTTAAAAGTGGCTCTGCACAATATTTTGGCAGCAGCCAGAGGGGGCTACTGGAGCCTCTTAACCCCATTCAAAGATGGCTTGATGAGAAATGGAAAAAAATAAATTCTTGCAAGGACTTCAGTTGCATTTCAGGAGCGCCTGAAGTAGTTTAGACACTTAGCCACTTTCCTATAAAGGATTTTCCTAAAAAATATCGATGTGACCATCTCATCTACAAAAAAGTACAAGTGAAAATCATACTAAATGTGGCTTGTTTAAGTATTGTGCGGACACTATAAATCAAATTAGAGGCAATGCACACTAGTAATACCTGACTTTATTTACTCTTTATGGATCCAGAAACTATTTAATTATAATATTTACTACAATATCAAATTAGGTTTAAACTTAACAATTTTGGAATCTATTTAATTATAATATTTACTACAATATCAAATTAGGTTTAAACTTAGCAATTTCGTCTAGCACATGTGAATGTAATGGCATTTTAAAACATTTTCCTGAACCAACAACATTAAAGGAACATAAAACATACTAAATAGATTCATATGTTCAGTTCCATGTTTGATATCAGTTATAGCATGAAGTACAAGAAACAAATAATGAGGGTTGACACGGGTACAATTGTATCTGAAAAAAAATACTGTACATTTAAAAGAGAATAATTTTTTAAAAAGGTGATTCAACACTATAATCATTAAATATATCAATTTATTCCTTCAGATTTACTACTATTTGCTCTTGTTCAACATTGAGGACCATTTTTAGAACATTATACTAAAGATCATTCTCTCAGTTTCTCAATATGAAAAATAACAATTTGTTCTAATTAAACTCTTGTTGTTAAGTCAGAATTATTCAGAGCACATTATCACGAGGCATCTTGGGGCATCTCTGATATACAAGCAATAGGATAAACTTATTTTGATTGCTTCTAGCTTCTCTGTTTAATTCCCATAAAAGCAAGTAAAAAGGCTTTGAATTTTTTTTCAGAATTCATTCAGCCTAATTTCATAAGCTGCATGTAAAAGGCTAGATATTTTTAAACTTATGAAGCAAAATCCTTTCATAGGCTTGCATGGAGACCAATAGGAAGCCACTCTATTTATGCCCTCTGCAAACAATTGTTTTATGCTTTTTACATAACTTTACTTTTACACTCATGGCAAGCAATAAATTATAGAACTATGTATAAGTTACTGACACACCTACCAATGGCCTCATATCCAAGTTCTGCTTTTGGTCAAAGCATACCCTTAATTTAAAACATTTTCCTGAATGAACAACATTAAAGGAACATAAAACATACTAAATGCATTCATATGTTTGTTTTCATGTTTGATAATACTTATAGCATGAAGTACAAGAACCAAATAATGAGGATTAATTTAAGAAATGAATAGAGGAAATCTCTGGGAAACAGTAGTATGTCATAGTTTTTACATGAATTCCTGATGTTCATTCTGTCCCCTTTACCAACTAGCATCGTTAACTAAGGCAAGTTATTTATCATTTCAGCCTTAAACTGCTCATCTGTAAAGTGGGAAAATTAATAGCCTCTACCTTAACGGGTTGTTGGGAGGATTAAACAAGATAATGTATATTAAGAAATTGAAACAGAGGTCAATAAATACTAGAAATCTGTTTGGCTTTCCCTTACATTTTGTAATATAAGATAAAAAGAAGAAACTGTATTATCATTTTTAAAAATCAGTAAATATGCCAGTGTGTTTATTGAGGATCTTGATGTAAATATAATAAATGCCTGTTCTCTTAATCATGAAATTTTCTGCAAAAGCTAATATTTAAAGCCCTTGTACTATTTGTGAATGTGGTTATTTAAAATGTTGGCTTATTCATGATAATTGAAATTGTTGATATTTTGCTAAAATTCTAATACATCATAGGTTTAAAATAATAAATAGTTGTGTTACTTATAAATCAGACTGCAAATGACAAAGTTTTAGCCTGATTTAGCATCCGGGAGTAAGAACATTGATCTTAAAGTACACATATGCTTAATTTCACTAAATAGTGTCAGTTTTTTTGTGTTTTTTTTTTTAACATGCAGTCTCTGAGAATTGAACCCGGGTCTCTGATATGACAGGAGAGAATGCTATCACTGAGCCACAGTTGCATCGCCCCCAGATTGTTTTTATAATAACAGTTCATGTTCCAAGAAGGAATGTTCAAGGGTCCACTTTCCTCATGGATTTTTCACCACTGTGACCATAATATCCATACTGAATAAGAGCAATAGAGCAAACCGAAAATAAGAAACAAAACAATACAACCAGGTGTCAAACTAATGATATAGAAAATGAAGCCATATAAATAAGACTTAGAAACTGATGTCAGGTTTTTGAAAAGATCAACAAGAAAGTCAAACTTCTGGTAATGCTGACCAAGAAGAAAAGAAACAGGGAATATATTAATGAAAAGTGTTAAATATGTTTTAACGTATTAGGGATGTAAGATAATTGCAGAATATGATGAATGCATACATGCTAATTAATTTCATAACGTAGCAAAATAGATAAATTTCTAGGAAAAATATACTAAATTTGGGAAATGAAGAAGTAGGATACTTGAATAGACAATGTCTGCTAAAGAAATTGAAGTGAAATAGGATTAGGTAGGAGCAGTGTAATTTTCAGAGCTGGACAGAGCAGAAGAGGCAGAAAAGTCAATCAGAGATGTGCCAATGGTAGAGGCAGAAGCAATTCCAACCATGATTTGACCCGTGATTGTTGGGATTGAAGATGGAACAAGAGGGTCATGAGCCAGGGAATGTGACAACCTCTTTTAGCTGGGAACAGTCCTCAGCTGACAGCCAGCAATGAAGACACGCTCTCAGTCGTACAACTGTAAGGAACTAACTTCTGACTACAATCCAAATGAGCAAGGGACTGGATTCTTTGCCCAGAGCCTCCATAAAGGAACAGTCCTGTCAACACCTTGAATTTAGCCCATTAAAACCTATGCCTGACTTTTGAGCTACAGAATACTGAGATAATACATCAGTGTTTCAAGAGATAAATTTGTGATAATACGTTAAAATAAAAAACTATTACATATTTATTTCCTGACTTCCCCTCAAAATCCTTTGCTCCAACCATATAATTTAATCACATTTTCATAGATATTTCATAGACCATGAATTTTCAAGCTTGGAAACTTTTTTTCCCTAGAATTGTCTTCCCTTTCTCTTTCTAATTAATCCTTCTTATTTATCAAGAATGGAAATTAAAAAAAAAAACTGACTCTCTTCTGTAAAGAATTCCCTTTAAGTTTACTCTCTCCTTTCTTCAATCTTTAGTAAACATAGTAAGAATATGAGTTCCATAAGGATAAGGGCTTCCTTTTATTTCACTGTGAATTCCTGGCCCAGAATCTCACACAAAGGAAGAAATGTCAAATACTTGTTTTATGAATGAATAGCACATTGGCAGGGAATCATCTGACTTCATAAAATTTAGAGTCAATCTATAAACAAAATAGTAAATGAATTCCAGGGTACACAGAGACAGAAAGAAATATAGAAATAAAGCTTAGGAAACATAGTCTCTTTATCCAGATCTGGGGAAAAAAAACAGGAAAGAAAGATAATGATTGGATGTGCTTTCCCCATATGAAATTTATTTTTCTGTTGATCTATGCTTCAGTCAGTTTACTTTGACTAATAGCCTACTATATCAATAGTGACATATCACTAAACTCTGGTGCATGTTTTGAGCCAGAGGAAACATCTTTGAAATTATTTCCAGGATTGCCTGACTGCCTACATGTCCTCATCTTTTAAATATTTCATTTTTGGTGTCTGCACAAAGGTTATGTATCTTATAAAGGAAAATTCTCAAGGGTAAAGACCAGGTCTATATTTGATTTACCTCTTGACACTTCTTTTCCTTATAGCATATAGTGGTGCATTGTGCAGCATGTATACAATCAAATGATCTAAATCTCTAAAAAGTATCTGGAAAGTGAAATAAACATGATTTCACTCTTCACTAGGTATTCCATTATTAGCTGAGTGGGTCAACTTGCTTTTCCCCGTGCTGTGCTCCTGTACATGGACCAGCAGTCATTGTCGAGTGCTCAGCACGCTCCAGATGGCTCTCCTATTCTGAAACCAACAATCAGAAGATAGTGTTGAGCTTATCTCTGGGTTTCATTTGGTTCTGGGCTTTTGAGATAATCAAGTCCTTCCTGTTGTACAAGCATACCTCCATACGTAGCCTGTGCTTCCTTTTAAATAATTCTGTACTGTTTGTTGAAAATAAATCCTTGATGGCAATACAATGGAATTAGTATTAAGTTGAAAATGATCTTAATTTTTTCCTCCAAGAATTTTTTTCTGATCACTAAAAAAAGACTGCAAGAAATGATGGTTTGCCTGAATTTGATAAATCACTAAATAATGAATTGACAAATATGAAAATCTATATTTTGACTCTGTCAAATATGCCACAGTGAATTGAAATAAAAAGTTACTGATTTCAAGCAAAACTGGCTACCTTAAGCAATTTCTTACATTAAAAAATAATCATTATATTTGGGTGCCTTACAAAATAATACCAGATACAAACTCAGAATTCGGCTCAATACTGATTAATCTTTGATTGTTTCCTAAGTATATAAAAATCAAGAACCTAAAAAATACCACCATTTGCATATCACACAGATCTCTATTTTGAATATGTAGAACAGTATTATGAAGAAGTTGTAGTATTTTCACTAAATCCCTTGCTTAATAGAAATTTCAGGAGTCCACTGAGACATCTGACAAATGTAACAATCCTACAGGAAAATTTTATGAGTATGAAGATCCACTCTTTGGAAAGTTTTACAGTTGACACTCATGAAGAATAGTTTTAAAAACTGTAATAGCTTGTTCAAAAAGATTATAAAGAATACATTAGTGGGCCCTATATTTATTATGACAAATATGTAAATGTATTATCTCATTTCATTCATTATACATTTTAACTAGATGATATTATTAGTTTTCATTTGGAAGCAGAAAAACTGTACAGAGTTAAATGTTTTAAAATCAACTATTTCAGAGTAAGGATTCAAATCCATGTCTACTTACTTCAAAGCCAGACAACGTTGCCACTATTTTGTACTTCTCTCCCCTCAAATTAATAAAAATAAATGTGGCTGTCTTTTATTTAGCCGCATAAGTATCACACTGTAGCAAATATTTTGGATATAAAATTTTCTTCATTCTCACAACCCTGTAAGTAATTATTACCTACAGAAAATAGATAGTGATTAAGGAGATTTGAAGCAGATTGACCCACTTTGCAAACAATGAAAAATCTAGTGAGGAGTGAAATCACATTTGTTTCACTTTCCAGATTACAATTAGCTCTCAATTTTAGCATCTCTCACTACTGGTATTGTTGCTACTGTTGTTAGTGTCTTTGTTTTAGAGATTTAAAAAATAATTGGCCTTAAAGAGTTGAGTAGTTTCCCCAAGGTCACTCAGCTTCTGGCTGAATTAGAAATACAAAACAAGTCAGCTTCTTGCTGAAGTGTGCGAGTCCAGAAGGATTGCATCCTGAAACATTCTTGTTTTTCAGATCTTCAGCATCCTGAGAGAGACACAGGAAGTCATTCTAAAAATATTTTAACTCCTCAATGAAATCTCCTTGACATGATTTAAAAGAAGCCTCCCTCTTTTTCTTATTAGGTTGTACAATTAATCCATTAACTTCATCAACTTTGTTCCTGGACGTATGATTTACCTTTGTGTCACGTCACCAAGTATAAACAGCATTAAAATGATAGTATTAATTTCCATTATTACAAAACACCTGTTTGTCTTTCAAAATATGTCGATACATTCACAGAAATTCTCATTAGACGTGTACAGCAATGATGTGGAAAATCCTGCGAGACAAGACACTATTTTATTTTAATTCTTTTTGTCAATTGAATAAAAAAGTTTAGAGAAGGTGGATTATATGCAAAATCACATGGCTAGGAAGTACCAAAGCAGCAGTTAGAATATCAAGCCTTCCACCTGTGATTCCCCTGGGCTTCTTATATCACCACATTCTCCTGTTCCTCATTAATTCCATTTCACTCCTTGTGCTTAGGTTAGAGCTTTCAGTGGCAATAAATTGTACCCCAAGTCATCAAAAACTGATGGTGGAGCTCTAATGCAATTTAATATTGTACTCATCTTTATTGTTTTTTTCTGTAGGAGACCTCATATAACATAGGGGAGAAAAAATCAGAAATTTTCAAAGATTTCTTTTTGCTGTTAGTCATTTCCTATTCATCACAGAATGAAAATTTGGTAAAACTTGTTTACCTTTTGATGGGGAAAATCTGTTTTATGAAGTAATATTTGCAACTATACATACTGTTACATTTTTTATGTATATCTTTTTATATGTATATCCTTTTTTATTTTTATGTATATCCTTTTCCACTTAAATTTCAAATATGGGAACACACAATGCTATTCATTTCAAAGTTGTATTAAAAGTAAAGGAACTAACAAAAGTGCATCTCATTATCAAGTTCTAATTGTGGTCTATTATTTCTTTCCCACCATCATTCAATGTAATACTTTGACTTTCAGAAGTACTGACATTTTACCTCAGTTTAAATAGATTGGCAGTCTTATCTTCAAATAAAGAACATACGGTTTCAATTTGGTTCAATGCCATTGGACTTTTACACTGATTCTCAAATGGCATTTGTATGGAGATGGAAAGAAGTAGTGCATGTATTAATGGCTACTGTTTTATTAATATCCTTTCATTTAAAATGTCAAAAGCAAAAGAAGTAATTAATCTAAAGCATGGAATTAAATTTAAAAACCTAATGATATGTAATATGCTATTATTTAGAAAAAAATTATTATATATATCTATAAAAGTTTCTGCCATGATTCCAGAAACTACAACCTCCAGTTGGGTCCCAAACCAGATAAGTCCTGAAACCTAGAGGACCTAGCCTCTCCAGAACATCAGATAGTTCCATCTCCCTAACCCATATTAGTGACAGCCCCTTCCAACATGAAAAAGTTAGAATGGGCATAGCCCAAATACCCCTAAAGAGAGGGGTGGAAAGATCAAAAGTGATGGTGGAGTTATACAGTGAAGATAGGGTTTAACAAATGAATACGAATGCTGAATCATTAAATTGATATCTCTTTTAGTCTCCAGCATTTTAGAGCAGCTAGAAGTAAACACCTAAAATTGTGGAATTGAAACTTATACCAAACCCTGAAATATGTTCTACAACTAATTGTGAAATTTATTGAAATTTATTGCTTTTTTTGTATATATGTTATTTTTCACAAAAAGAAAGAAAAAAGTTGATTGTGGTGATAAAAAAATATTTAAGCCTTCTAGCCTCCTATATTCTGGAGCAGCTAGAAGGAAAAATATAAAAGTGTGGTATGGTGGCCCATGACAAACTCTAGGATCTGTCCTGTGACCGCTTGTTGAAGAGCACTTTGAAAACTATTGCTTTTTTATTTCTTTGCTTTGTAAATATGTTATACTATATAATAAAAAATGTTTTTAAAAAGTTTCTGCCATGATATTAGAACCTTTATTCTAAAATTTATAATGCTTTAATTTCATTAATTCATGGGTAATAAATATAAAAAGGAACCAAATAATTTCTAATAATAGTAAAAGGATTTTCTATTTTGCTTCAAAATTTTCTTTTGCCCCATTCTATAAGATAAACTCCCCACGAATGTAGATAAGCTCATGTAGATTGACTGCATGCTCTTTACCTTTTGGAATATCTGTTTATTCAGAACTTGTTATAATTTCTCTAGGTCTGAGCACGTATTTGATTCCTCAGTTCCTCACTACCTTTGATTCAAGATTAAGTGTTAAAAGTTTTTGTGGAATGTTGATTGGGGTCTACCATTTTTGGGGGGCAGTATACCATTTTTAAAAGAATTTTTACTGTGATAGTGGTAGTTTATTTCTCTTTATATATATATATATATCTTAATATATATATATATATATATCTTAAGATGTATATACATATAATTGTTTTTTGGCATGGGTAGGCACCGGGAATTAAACCCGCGTCTCCGACATGGCAGGCAAGAATTCTGCCACTGAGCCACTTTTCCACTGCCCTTCCCTTAAAATATTTTAACTATTTATTTGACTCATACATAAAATGAAATAGTATAATAAAGCGCCATGTACCAACATTCAGGTTTATTGAATGTTAACATTTTCCATATTTCCCCAGAAATCTTTTTTTAAGAATAAAATATTACAGACACTATTGAAATCTTATGTGGTACATCACAATGCTTTCATTTTCATTAAACTTCATTTCCAGTAATGAATTCTATCAAGAAGATGGTCTGTTTTCTACCTTCCAATGTATTTAACAATTACTCTGTGAATGCTTTCTCCTGTTCCTCTTTGATCTCAAGCATTGTTTGAGATTTATTCACTTGGTATATTTAGCACTAGTGAATTCTTAGTCACTTTTCTATATATTTAATCATGTAAATATTTATGGTCAAATATTCCCATTCTTCTATTATAGTTGTTTCCAATTTTTCACTCTTACAAATAATTCTGGAATGAACAGCTAGAGTAGTTGCTGATATAAAGAATATGTCTATCTTCCTTGTTAGCAGATATTTTAAAAATGTTCTCTGAAGTATTTATACCACATTACACTCTCACCAACAGGGAATATTTCTTTAGCTACTTCTTAACCAATACTTGATATTGGCAGATTTTACATTTTCCACAATCTGTTGTATGTTAAATTGCATCTTCCTGTTATTTAATGTTCATTTCACTGCTTACTCATAAGGCTAAACATGGTTTCTCATGTTAGCCACTCTGTGAATTGCTTGTTAGTCTTTGCATATTTTCTATTTAATTGACACTTTCTTATAGATTTGTTACAGATTTTATAAAAACATGTTTGGTACAATTATCTTTTGTCAAATATGTTCATCAAAAGCTTATTTTTGCAAGCTGTGATTTGACTTTGCAGATGGTATATGTCTTTGGGTAGATGTTTTGTATTTTTAATCTCGTCAAGTTTATTATTTCCAAATGTTTGGTCATTTTAACAGACTATGCTAGTCAAAGACTTCTATCTTTAATGCTAAATTACAAAAAATTTTATTTTGTTTTTTTTTCAAATATAGACAGATTCAATACACCCTTAATGGGTATTATTATATAGAGTGAAGCAATGATCCAATTTCATATATCTTTTACATAAGAGTATGAAATTTCCCAAGCCTCATCTCTTCTTTCTCTGTGTGTATCACTTTCATTGACCTTATTATCTGTCCCTGAAATATAGATTTATAGAGTGTTTGAGATTTCTCTTTCCAATCAGTCATCCCCAATGACAACCACTATTCTGATTTTTGTTACCATAGATTAGATTTATATATTCTTGGATATCACACAAAAGGAATAAAATAATATAGACACAACCTTTGGAGATGCAATAATGTCATCCAGTGTAGGTCAAGGTGAATTTGATCATGTCGACTTAGCAACACCAGAACTATGTTTTCAAGAAGTCCATCCACTGCAGGTTTCTACAAGATGTGTACCAAAGACACATTTTGGCTAACATTTAGAAGGAGTTATTTCCCACCTTCTGGCTTACATGTGTCGCTCCAAAGTTTTCATTATTAATCAGTGTTACAAAACTACCTCTTTGTTAATGTAAGCAAAAGCATGGATCCCAGGTTATTGTTAGCATAGTCTCTCAAATGACATTCTAATTTCTCATTTCAAATATTACTTTGCTATTGATGTTTGGTTGCAAACATATTGCATATTAATGGGATTAACTGTATATTGCTTACCATCAATCATTCTTAAAGTGTAAATTTTAATTCATCTCTCAACTGTTCTGTGTGCTGATGTATGTCTATATATAATTTGCTTGCCTTTTTTTCTAAAATAAGTTTAAGCATATTTGATAAATTGTGTGGGTCATTACTTATCTGCATACATATTTATACATTAAAAATGAACAAACTTAAAAACTTTTGTTTGATGCAAAATTCTCTGACCCAAATTTCTTTTTTCTAAAATTCTGTGTTGAATTTTTTTTTTTTTTAACATGGGCAAGCGCTGGGAATTGAACCCAGGTCTCCAGGATGGCAGGTGAGAACTCTGCCATTGAACCACCATTGCCCACCCTCTGTGTTGATTTTTGATCATTTATGGAAAAGACTTTATGTGTTTGCGTTTCTTAGTGTTTGTTCTTCTGAGGGCTTATTGATTGCATAATTTTTCTGTATTATTACAATGTATACAGTTTACTTTATAGGACAGTTCTAGCTACTTATTTTTGCTATTATGGAGTGGCACTCTTTTTCAAATATTACTTTAGTTTTGGTTTTATTTTCATCATCACCATCATCATCCATATGCAGTACCATTCTTCAATTTTATTTTCATGCAATTTTTCCTTTTCCAAAAAATAATTATCTTTTCTCTTAACATATCATTTTGGGATTTCATCTCAGCATATATTTTTCTGATGACCTCCTGTCTTTTTTTAATCAGTCATTTCTATTTACATTTTCTTACAGTGCTTACTGTTTTTCATTTCTAGAGTTATGTTTTTCCACTGAGTCCATACATTTTAAGGATAAATTCTGACCCAAGTTCTACAGTATTTTTTGTCCATAAACCATGTGCTTAGCAGCAATAGACTCAGAATCAGGGTTTCAACTGAAAAGGAGGGGGGATTTCCTTTGGTATCAATACCTATCTGCCTGAGTGATGTTTTAATTCATTTCTTAAATCTACAGCATGACAGATACAATTCTCAGGACAATTCCCAAAAACCAGTCATGATTTATCAAGCAACATCTGATTTTACTGAGATAGGATCTTCGTATTTTCAAAATACCTGAATCTTTGTCAGGGAGAAAAGATAGATTTTATGTTGGAAAAAACCGTACACCCATAGCTTTTGGGCTACTGACCTGTTTCTTGTCTACATCTTGCTAGGTGAAAGGGATTTGGAGAAGCAAATGCAATGCATTGTGCCCTTGACAAACCCCATGTTCTTGTCTATTGCATGATTGATTTCTGGAGTTTGGGTGTCAAAACATTCTTAGTTTGAAACAGAGGTCATTACTGTATTTACCTCAGGGGCACACTTAATGAATTAATGAGCTGGTTCTCCATTTTTTGTTGTTTATACCCCAAGGTTTGGGAACCTAATGACAGAAGGGACACACAGAGCAGAGGGAGGTAGGTGAACAGGAAATTTTTTTATCTTCTTTCAGGTTCACGACACTTCATAAATCTTATCAAGTTACAACCTAACATTTAATTATTATCATCTCATTGAGATTTATGTGCACTAAAATTATTCTTATATCCTAGCAATAGAATGCATGACAAGTTGTCTGTTATCATTTTATTTGACTTTTCAGCAGCATTTATCACAGTTAACTGATTCCTGAAACACTTTCTTAAGAGTCCAGAATAACTATCAGTTCTTCTTTTACTTCATTCGCTATTTCTTCTCAGTCTATTTTGCTAGTTCTTCCTCATTTCATGATTTTTATATTTTGTATTTCACCAAGGGTTATATGCCAAGCCATGTGTCTTCCCTTTGTATCATAACTTGTAATATGATTTTATCCTGTCTTGTGGTTTTAATATATTCATGTTCCTAGGATTTCCTTCTGTATACCTCTGGTTATGCTTTCTGCACTAAATCATTGAGCTGTATAAAAAAAAGCCTACACAAAAAACTCTACATTGATGTATAAGACATTTCCAATGTAAAATGCCCAGAATGTAAATATTGATTATTTGTTTATTTATTTATTTACTTACTTACCTACTTACTTATTTATTTGATTGGGCAGGCACTGAGAACTGAACCCAGGTCTCCAGCATGAAAAGCGAGAATTCTCCCACTGAGCCATCGTCGCACTGCCCACCATTGCATCACAATACACAAGTATTGATTTTTTCACAAAATTTTTCTATGTGGTTAAATGGCAATTTTATACCTTGTTTAAGGTCAAGGAACTTTGGGACATCCTTGTTCTTTCTTCTAAACTCATCCTCCATATCCAATAAGTCAACAAATTCTGACAAGTTTATTTTAAAAATATATACAGGGTGTGTTAGTTAGGGTTCTCTATAGAAACAGAATCAACAGAAAATATCCATAAATATAAAATTTATAAAAGTGTTTCACTTAACTTTGGGAACGTAGACCACAAAATCCATAGGGCAGGCTGTGAAGCTGAGGACTCCGATGGAGGGTCTGGATGAACTCCACAGGAAAGACTCACAGTCCAAAGCAGAAAGAGAGCCTGTCTCTTCTGAATCCTCCTTAAAAGGCTTCCCGTGATTAGATTGAGCATCTCTAATTGCAGAAGATACTCTCCTTGGCTGATTACAAATAGAATCAGCTGTGGATGCAGCTGACATGATCCTGATTTAATTCCATGAAATGTCCTCATAGCAACAAACAGGCCAGCACTTGCCCAACCAAATGGGTACCACCCCCTGGCCAAGTTGATGCATGAACCTGACCATGACACAGGGCCTACCATTTCTCTTCATTTTCAGTGCAACTACCTTCTGCCAAGTCATCATCATCTTTCATATAAATTAATGTACTAATCTCCTAATCAGTCCCCCTTACAGACATGAGGTTACCTCACTATCAGGAAGCCTGAGACATGGAGATGTGTGTTGTTTTTTTAATGAGAACCATAACACATCATTTCTTTGATGAAGCTGTCCAATTATTTTCCATCTCATTCAATATAAAATATAAAGTCATGTCATGAGCTAGGAGTCATTATATGAACTGGCACGCGCTAAGATCTCTAACCTCTTCTCTTAACTATTTTCCTCTCATTTACTCTCTACTGTCCTGGAAGACTTCTTTGCAATTGCTTAAGCACACAAAGCATGCTCCAGTTTGGGGGTCTTTGAATCACTGTTTCTTCTTCCTTGAGATGACTCCTCACAGAGCTGCAGAAATTGCTCCTGTGCATCTTAAAATCATTGCCTTATCAGATAGGCCATTATGGTGACTCTGTATAAAAATACCTATCCTTGTTAATCCCATTTCCTTTGCCATGTTTTATTTTTCTCATAGCACATCATCTTTTTATATAATGTATAATTATTAATCATATATTTTTATCCTACTAGAATGTAGGTTCCATAAGGGAAGGGACTTGGCCTGCATTGGTTCTTAATATATCAGAGACACTTAGAACAGTAGTTGGCATGTAGTAGGTGTTAAATCATTAATTGTATGATTCATAAATTCGCATTAGATTCAATGTTTTGAATTTTTGGCTTTTTTGTTGTCTTCATGGTTATTTCAAATTTCAAGGTAGATTAAACAACTATTTATTTCAATATGTCAAATCTTATAGTGTACCTTCTCTTCTTTGGTTGAGTAAAATTTCTACATATTATAGCTTATGTTACCCTTATATTTTCTTATTTAAAAATTCTCTGACTTTGGAAGCTCACTGCTGTAATTTGAAGCTGTATGTACCCCAGAAAAACATTTTCTTAAATCTAATCCACCCCTGTGGGTATGAGTCCATTTAAGTAGGAACTTTTGATGATGTTACTTCAGTTAAGGATTGCCTAGATTGGTCTTCATTCTGTTATGGAATCCTTGATAAGAGAAAGCCATAGGAAGTGTGGTGCTGAGATGGAAAACAGAAGAGAAGGAAGAGACCAGGAGATAACACCATGTGAAAGAGAAGCCAAGGATCGCTGGCAGTAGGTCTTTGGGAAGGAAGCATCACCTTCTTGATACCTTAATTTGCACATTTTCTTGGCCTCAAAACCATAAGCTAATAAATTCTCATTGTTCAAACCAAATAATTTCATGGTATTTGCCAGCACAGCCTAGGAAACCAAAGCACTAAGAATATTTTCTAATATATTCTGTTATAGTTTGCACACATATTTATGTAACTCATTATCTAAATTTTATTTAATTACTTTTTATGTTTATAATATTCTACTATTTAACGTTTTAGACCTCTATCTAAATTTCTTGCTTTCATAATGTTTCTGGATCCCTCCACTCCAGAGAAGTGTTTTATATGGGTACAAGTATAGGCATAAATAATTTGTGACCTTTAAAATTTCTCTTTAATTTGAGGGTAAGATATTTTAAATAATCTTAGTGTCTGGATTACTGATTAAGGGAATATGTTTTGTTATTAAAATAGGTAAGATCACCACCAAAATAATAGATTAGATAAAAGGAAAGAAATGCTTACATGAAAAAGTAGTCAGTGACCATCGTTTCTAAAAAGATCCCACAATGGAAAAGTTACTTAGAGAGTGATGTCATCAACATGGCAACCTGAGACATCCCTGAAAAAATCTTCCCAGAGATTCTTCAGATAAAAGAATTCCTAGAACTGCAGAGGATGGTAGAGACTATGAAAAACTCTACAAAGGCTGAATCAAAGAAAGAGAAAAATTTTAAGTAGGAAACTTTCATGCTGGGTCCACTGGTCCACTCCAGTTACTCTCACCATCATTTGGTCCCGTGAAGCTTGGGATTTTCTCAGAGACAGCAGCCTAAAACCCTTCCACCTCCCACTGGGGACAGAGTCAAAAAATACCCACTCACTGAGGTGAGTTAGAGCTCTATGCATATCCAAGTCCACAGAGACTCAGGGCAGAAAAAAGTTACATAGGAGTGCTATGTACAAAAAGGCCCATAAGGGAAAAAAAAGGAAAAAGGGAGAGAGAGAGAGAAAAAGAGAGAGAGAGGGAGAGAGAAAGAGAGTGAGAGAGAGAGGCCATGGCAAAATGGCACAGGCCAAGTGGTACACTCATTCAATTCAATTACTGTCAGCTAGACCACCTAAATGTCTGGAATGACCCATCCTTCTCTAGTGAATCCATCTGGCTCCCCAGGGCAAGACCCTAATGGGAAAAAAGATCAAAGTTGAAAAACTCACACTTTCTGACTTTAAAACCTATTAGAAAGCTACAGTCATCAAAGCTGCAAGGTATTGTCATAAGGATAGATCTATTGATAAATGGAATCAAATTGAGAGTTCAGAAACAGACCCTCACATCTATGGCTAACTGATTTTTGACAAGGCTGCCAAGTTCAATAAACTGGAAAAGAATAGTCTCAACAAATATTGCTGGAAAAATTGGCTATCTATACACAAAAGGAGGGAAGACAACTGTTTTAGTTTGTGATTGTTGCTGAAATGCAATATACGAGAAATCGGCTGGCTTTTAACAATGAGGATTTATTATGTTACACGCTTATAGTTCTGAGCCTCTGAAAATGTCCAAATCAAGGCATCATCAGAATGATACTGAACTCTGAAGACAGGCTACTGGTGATTCTCAGCTCTTATGTCACATGACAAGCCACATGGCAGGTCTGCCAGTGTCTCCCTTCTCTACTGAGTTTTGCTGATTTCTGCTTCTGGCTTCTCTGTCTCTGACTTTATTCCTCAGATTCTGTTTCCTTTTCTGGCTCAGCTTCTGTGTTGTTCTTCTATGGAGGACTCCAGTAAGAGGATTAAAATCCACCCAGGGCATGCCACAATTGAAATAAGGTAATAAAAAAGTTCTGCACACTATAGGCTATGCCCACAGGAAAGCACTGACCTTAAGAAATGATCTTTCCAGGGAACGTACAGCTTCAAGCAATCACTGACCCCATCTTATATCATATATAAAAATTAACTTAAAATGGATCAAATACATATATATGAAAACATAAAAATAAAACTCCTAGAAGAAAAGATAGGGAAGCAACTTTAGGGCATTGTGTTAGGAAGTAGTTTCTTAGACTTTATACCCAAAGCAGAAGCAATAAGAGAAAAAATAGATAAATGGGACCCTGTGATGGTTCTATTGGCAACTTGGCCAGATGATGGTGCCCAATTGCCTGATCAGGCAAGCACTGGCCTAACCATTACCTAGGAAGAATATTTCATAGCTGGTTTATTCTTCTAAACAAGTATTCTTCTAAATAAAACAAGCTTCTGGTTTATTAAATCATCAGTATGTTGATTGCAGCAGTGGCTGATTACATCTATGATCAACTAAGGGTATATCCCTTTCAAATAAGAAATCCAATCAGATGGATTTGATCCAATCATTTGAAGACCTTAAAGGGAGTAGAGAGAATTTTCACTGTTTATTCAGCCAGTGAGCCTCTCCTGTGGAGCTCATCAATATCTAACAGTGAAGTCATCAGCCTTGCAGTCTGCCTAAAGATTTAGGACTCTTGCATTCCCATGATTGCATGAGACACTTTTATAAATCCTATATTTACAGATATCTCCTTTGGTTCTTTTCCTCTAGAGAACCCCAAAATAGCTACAGCTTGGTACCAGGAATGGTTCTGGAGAAACAGAATTTTTAAAATGGGCTTTTACAATTGGTTTTCTACTCTGATTAGACTCAAGGCATTAATGACTCTGTTTCCAATAATCAAGAGCAAACTTACAGTCCATGGCATGAGTTTGCAATGCAGATTCACAAAATATTACCATTTGACTCTGCTAATTGTATGCTTACTTGGGGCAAGGCTCTGGGTGAGCATGTTTTTGATAGCTTAATGGAGTTTTGTTGAGTTAAGAGGTATAATCATGTTGGCTGGTTTTGTTCTTTTTCTTAGGTATGCTGGATACAGTTATGAAGGAAAGGGATGAGCTTAAGGCCTCAAATTTGCAAGTTTCTTTACATAGAAAGATGCAAAAAATTTTACGTGTGCTCTGAAAGAAAATTTTATTTCCTGTTGTCATAGGCATGAGATCTCTGAAAACCAAATACAGAGTCTCATTGTGTGAGTAGTAGATTTACAGCATAAAGTAAATTCTCATCCTTGCAAGGTGTCTGCTGCTGAAGGAAGGACCTTGGTTGGAAAAATATGGGATCTGAAACCTTGGGATGGGGACATCTGGGTTGATAATAATGGCAGTGGGGACATGAAAACCCTGTATACTTCTGGGTCTTTGCTATATAGACTTGTAGTGGTCTGTCCTGGCAAAACAACTACTGAACACTAGCCTGCCCTGAGGAAAGAGCTTCCAGACCTCCAGACTGCCTAATGGAAACAGCCTCCTGGCCTCCAGTCTGCCCTGAGGAGTCGGTCACCCAATCTCTACCTAAAGAGACTAACCCTTCTGTGCCTGCCAAACCTGTAACCACCTCCTCTGGGGAAACAGTCCTCATTCCTCTTTCTGGAGCAATTAATCCTGTTCACCAGAAGTAACTGCAATGGAATGCTCCCAAGTAATTGACTTGAAAGACACTTCTCTATATTTTTTTCATGACCCACTCCTACTACCCTGCTTTACTTCAAGACCTATAATGAGACTGAAATCCCAACAGGCTCTTAAAGGTGAGGTACAAAGTGTGACCCACAAGGAGGTGCATTATACTCCAAAAGAAATGAATGAGTTTTCCAATCTATACAGACAGAAATCAGAGGAATATGTGTGAGGATATATATTAAGGATGTGGGATAATGGTGGAAGGAATATAAAGTTTGAAATCAAGCTGAATTCATTGATATGGGCCCATTAAACAGAGCTTCTGCATTTGTTGATGTACCTTAAGGGGTTAGAAAGGAAATGAAAAGCTTGTTTAGGTGGTTGGTTGAAACATGGATCAAAGGGTAGCCAACATTATCTGAGGTCAAAATGCCAGAACTGCCCTGGTATAATATAGATGAGGGAATCCAAAGGCTTAGAAAGAGTTGAGCATTAGAGTGAATTTATCATGCAAGACCTGCTCACACACCCCAGGAATGTCTGGAGGACACATCTTTTACCAGAACTTTGAGAAATAAATTTGGGACATTGTCTTCATAGTCCCTGAAGAGCTTTAACGTTGCCCTTCTCTGTAGGTCAGATATTACTTTTGGAACTGCTATCATTGAGCTGGAATCCTTAAGCACTATGGGGATAATCAGATTTTGAGTTGACAGAAGCCATGTGACAACAGTTACTCATCATAGAGAAGGTGGGCATGCCCACCATAATGGGTAGCAAACCCAAAGCAGCAGTCAAAATAATCTGATTTGCTGAGACTTATGGCATTGGCCAGTAGATCATGGGGTAGCTAGAAATAAAATAGATAGGAAGTCTACTAAATTCTTGTTTGAGCTGTATTAGCAAAATAATTCTAGGTCAAGTGAACAGAAGTCTAATTTGAATTACAAAACCACAGAGTCACGTCCCCCTGATCAATTCCCAGACTTGAGACAGTTTACAGACCCAGACCCCTATGAAAGAGGGGAGGGGTGGTTACCCTTTGGGAAGGACCTTTTTACACTACCCAAAATTTACACTGTTTGCCTTCTTCCCAACCTTCCCTAAGACCTATGGCCTTTTCCAGGATAACTGTGCATTGGGCCAGAGGAAATGATCAGATATTTTGTGTATTATTAGACACTGTCTCAGAAGCGACTTTAATTCCAGGAGACAAAAAATGGCATTCTGGTCCATCAGTCAGAGTAGGGGCTTAAGGAAGTCAGGTGTTTGATAGGGTTTTAGCTCAAGTCTGTCTCACAGTGGGTCCAGTGGGTCCCCAGAACCCCTCTGTGGTTGTTTACCCAGTTCCAGAATGAAAAATTAGGATCAACATACTCAGCAAATGGCAGAATCCCCACACTGGCTCTTTAACTCATGGAGTGAGGGATATTACGGTAAGAAAGGCCAAGTGGAAACCATTGGAACTGCCACTACCCAGGAAACAGTGACTCAGAAGCAATACTTATATTTCTGGGGGAATTGCAGAGATAAGTGCAACTCTTAAGGACTTGAAGGATGCAGGGGTCCCCAACATATCCCTATTGAACACTCCTATTTGGCCTGTGCAGAAAACAGATGGGTCTTGGAGGATGATAGTGGATTATCATAAACTTAACCAGGTGGTAACTCTAATGACAGCTGCTGTTCCAGATGTAGTATCATTACTTGAACAAATCAACACATCCCCTGGTACCTGTTGTGAAGCTATTGACTTGGCAAATGCTTTCAATAGCTGTCAGAAAGGACGACAGTTTGTATTCAGCTGGCTGTATATCTTCACTGTCTTACCTCAGGGCTATATCAACTCTATAGTCCTATGTCATAATTTTGTCTGCAGGGAACTTGATCATTTATCCCTCCCATAAGACATTGCATTGATCTATTATATTGATGATATCATGTTGACTGGACCAGTGAAAAAGAAATAATAACTACTCTAGACTTATTGGTAAGGCATTTTGTATCTGGAGATGGGAGATAAAGCCAACAAAAATACAGGGGCCTTCCACCTCAGTGAAATTTCAAGGTGTCCAATAGTGTGGGTTATGTCTAGATATTCCTTCTAAGGTGAAAGATAAGCTATTGCATATGGCTTTTCTGACCATGATACTCTGACTCATTTACCAAGTGACCACAAAGCTGCTAGTTTTGAGTGAGGACCAGAACAAGAGGAGGCTCTGAGACAGGTCCAGGCTACTGTGTAAGCTGCTGTGCCACTTGGACCTCATGATCCAGCAGATCTGATGGTACTCGCAGTGTCGGCAGCAAATAGAGTTTCTGTCTGGAGCCTTCGGCAGGCTCCTACAGGGGTTTCACAATGCAGACCCTTAGGATTTTGGAGTAAAGCCTTACCATCTGCTGCAGGTGAATACTCTCCCTTTGAGAAATAGCTTTTAGCCAGCTAATGGGCTTTTGTAGAGACTGAATGCTTAACAGAAGGCCATCAAATTACTGTGAGATTTGAGTTGCCTATCCTGAGATGGGTGTTGTCAGACCCACCAGTCCATAAACTTGGACATGCACAGCAGCACTCCATCATAAAATGGAAATGTTAACATAAAACGGCTCTAACAGGTCCTGAAGGCACAAGTAAGTTACATGAGGAAGTGGCCCAAATATCCATCACCCCCATTCCCGCCACATTAATTTCTCTTTCCCAGACCAGAGTTATGGTTTCTCAGGAAGCTCCTTGCAATCACCTGACTGAGGATGAGAAAACTCGGGCCTGGTTTATAGATGGTTCTGCGTAGTATTCAGGTACCACCCAAAAGTGAACAGTTGCATCATCATAGTCCCTTTCTAGGATGTCCCTGAAGGGCAGTAGTCAGGAGAAATCCTCCCAGTGAGTAGAACTTCGAGCAGTGTCCTTGTTTGTTCATTTTGCTTGGGAGGAGAACTGGCCAGACCTGCATTTGTATACTGACTCATGGTCTTTTGCTAATGATTCGGCTGGCTAGTCAAGGACTTGGAAGGAGCATGATTGGGAAATTAGCAACAAAGAGGTTTGGAGAAGAGGTATATGGATAGACCTTTCTGAGTGGGAAGAAAACATGAAGATATTTGTGTCCCATGTGAATACTCACCTGAGGGTGACTTCAGCAGAGGATGGTTTTAATATTCATGCCATAAGATGACCTGTCCTGTGGATACAAGTCATCCTCTTTCCTCAGCCACTCCTTCTGTTGCCCAATGAACTCACAGACAAAGTGGTCATGGTGGTAGGATGGAGGCTATGCATTTGCTCAGAATCTTGGATTCTGCTCACCAAGGCTGACCTGGCTATGGCCTGCTGAGTGTCCAGTCTGCCTGAGGCAGAGATCCATACTCAGTCCCCAGTGTGGCACCATTCCCTGAGGTGATCTGCCTGCTACCAGGAAGCAGGTTGATTACACAGGACCACCTCCATCATGGAAGGGCAGCAATTTGTCTGACTGGAATAGACGCATAATTCAGATGTGGGTTTGCCTTCCCCATGGACTTTTGGAATGCCTTGTCTGCTGTCATGGTATTCCACAAAGCATTGCTTCTGGTTAAGGAACACACTTGATGGCACTTGAAGTTTGGGAATGGGTATATGCTTATGGAATTCTTTGGTCTAACCGTGCTCCCCATTATCCAGTGTTGATAGGATGGTGGAATGACTTTTCAAAGACCCAATTACAGCACCCACCAGCTGGTAATACCTTGCAGGGCTGAGGTAAAGTTCTCCAGGAGGCTGTGTATGCTCTGAATCAGTGTCCAATCTATGTGGCTATTTCTCCCATATCCGGGATTCAGGGCTCCAGCAACAAGGGGTAGAAACAGAAGTGGCATCACTCACTATCACACCTACTCATCCACTAGGAAAAATTTTTACTTCCTATTCCTGAAACCTTAAGTTCTATGGGTCTATAGATCTTAGTTCCAAAAGGAGGGATGCTCTTAACAGGAGACAAAACAATGATTCTATTGAGCTGGAAATTAAGACTGCCACTTGGCCACTTTGGCCTTCTCATGCCTCTGAATCAACAGAAGGGGATTCCTGGCTAGGGTGATTGATCCTGATTATCAAGAGGAAATTGGACTGCAACTACACAACGAAGATGAAGTTTTCCTGGAATACAGAAGATCCCCTATTGTCTCTACTAACATGGCTGTGATTAAATTCAATGCAAAACTGCAACAAACTAGTCCAGGCAGAAATGCCAATGGCTTAGAAACTTCAGGAATGAAGATTTTAGAAACCCCATCAGGCAAAGAACCATGGACAGCTGAAGGGCTTGCTTAGGGTAAACGGACCATGGAATGGGTAGTGGAATATGAACTGACCACGTGATTGTTACAGAAATGTGGACTGTGATGGTATGAATATTTCTTCCTTGATTTGTTATGAGTATGTTTGTATTAGTACAAAAGTAGATATCTTGTTTATAAGAAAATTAAGGTTAGCTTTCACAGAAGATGGAGCAGGAAAGGGCTGCAGAATAACTGAAATTGATTTTGCAGGCAGGGAAGGAGAGCACCTCTGACGTAAGCTTAGAATTGGCACCAAACAGGTAGAAACAAGTGCAAATAAGTAACAGCCAGGGTCATTGAAATAGAAAGCATAATTAAAAGTGGGAACCATCTGCTGGAAATTTGAATTAGTTAGATTGTCCAAGTAGGCTGTAACCTCTGGACTATCCAATCAGTAGAGAAACAGAGGAGAGCCTGCGAGCGAGGCACAGGTATAATCATTTTGGTGTTCTATCATTTGGTGTGATTTAATAAACCAGCCACCATTTTTCAGTTAAACACCCATTCTTACAAGACCGTGAATAAATTATTTTCTCCTCCACAATCAGATAAGCATTTGCTCTCCTTCAGGTACTGCGTTCTTTCTATCATTGTTTTCTTCTTATCATGTGAAATGTTTACTATTCATGTCATAGTATTTAAATTACAGGGTATCAAGTTAAGAGAAAATCTTACCTAAGGACTTGCACCCTATTCTGGAGAGATTTAGTGCATTTCCGGTTGTACACAGCACAGATAAGTATTGTTAGGCAAAGCATATGTCTGTTACTGTGCTCTATTTGGAAATTAAGCATGTTTCAAGGTGATGTGTATAGCTGCCAAGTAAGAGGTAGACTGATGGTTGGGTTCTGGTGTCAGTGTGGCCAGGGAATGATGCCCAATTGTCTGGTCAGGCAAGCACTCGCTTTAAGAGTTACTGCAAGCATATTTCGTGGCTGGTTGATTAAATTGTGAGTAAGATAATTGCAGCAGTGGCTGATTACGTCTATGATTAACTATGAGTGTGTCTCCTGCAAATGAGATAATACAGTCTCTTGCATTTGATCCAATGAGTTGAAGATTTTTAAGGGGTGAGAGAGAAATTTTACTGTTTCTTCAGCCTGTGGAAGTCATCAAGACCCTTCTTTGGAGTAGCCAGCCTCGCAGGCTGCCCCAGTAATTTGGGACTCTTTCATTCCCACAATTGCGTGAGACATTTTTATGTCTTATATTTACAATTATCACCTGTCGGTTCTGTTTCTCTGGCGAACCTTGACTAATCCAGACCCCCTCAAAATTAAAAACTTTTGCGCATCAAATAAGTCAAGTAAGTGAACAAACAACCTCCTTAATGGGAGAATATATTTGGAAATCACATATCAGATAATGGTTGAATATCCAGAATAAATAAAGAATACTTACAACTCAACAATAAAAAGGCAAAGAAAAATATTTAAAAATGGAGAAAAGACTTGAATTGACATCTCTGCAAAGAGGAAATACAAATGGCTAAAAAGCACATGAAAAGATGTTTAACTAGAATTGGTGTGTGTCTATTTTTCTTTTCAACTCTGTCTGTTTTGCATGAAATAGTTTTCACTCTTGTTATGTGAGATGAATTTACGATTGCTGTGTCTTCCTGACATATTGACCTTTATCACTTTGAAACATCCACTTTATTCCTAGTTTATTACTTGTCTGGTTCTCTTATGTGTGGCATAATTTTTTTCTGCTTACTTTCAATCTATTTGCATTTTGGAATCTATAGTTTGCCTTGTCTTTTGTATGATGGATATTATTGGATCTTGCCTTTTTTTTTCCTAGACTGACATTCCCTGCCTTTTGATATGAGTATTAAGTTCATTCATAATTTCATATAACATCTCTGTATATATATGTCATTTTTCTATTTGTTTTCTTTATGACATTCATGTCTCTGTTCTTGTCTTACTGCTGCCTTCTTCTGGTTTAACAAATCATTTTAGTGTACATTTTAATTCCTGTGCTTACTATTTTGGGGAAGAGATGATGTAAAAGAGATGCTGATTATTTAAATATTTGGTAAAAGTCTCCTACTATCTGGTTCTGGAGATTTCTTTTTTAGGGGCCTTTTATTTATGAATTCAATTTCTGCAGTAGTTATAGGGCTATTGCAATGATCTGTTTCATGTTTGTTGACTTTCCATAGTTTGTGGATTTTGTAGAATTGGTCCATGTCTTCCAAGGTGTCAGACTGGTGGACAACATGAAGCGGTTCATCATATTCCTTTCTTATCTTTATAATGCCGGCAGGATCTGAAGTGATAAACGTTATCACATTGCTGATATTGGCAAAAGCTCTCTTCTGTCTTGTAATTTTTGCTAGTTTAAGAGGTTTATCAATTTTATTTTCTTTTAAGGACAAGCTTATTATTTCACTGATTTTCTGTATTATTTTCCTCTGTCTTCCTTATCTTTGCTTTGGGTATATTTTGCTCTTTCTTCTCTAATTTCTAGATGTAGGAACTTAGGTTATTGCTTTTATGCATTTCTTTTTTACTTATGTAAGCATTTAGTACTATACATTTCCTTGTTATCATTGCTTTCATTTTTCTCCCCATATTATGATATACTGTGATTTCAATTTCTTTCAGGTGTCTAAATTTTTGTTCCTAACTCCCTTTGAGATTTCCTCTGTGAACCCTGAATTCTTTAGAAATGTGTTGTTTAATTTCCAAGCGTTTGGAAATTTTCTTATTGTCTTCTTGTTCTTGAGCTCTAATTTGACTACATTACAGTCAGATTGTTATTGAGCTCTAATTTGACCATGTTATAGTCAGAGAATACATTGTATACAGTCTCAATTTTCTTAAAAATGTGTGGAGCTTTCTTTCATGGCTTATGGTCTATGTCATGGTCAAGTTCATGTGTCAACTTGGCCAAGTGGTGGTACCTGTTTGCCTGGTTGGGCAAGTGCTGGCCTGTCTGTTGCAATGAGGACATTTCATAGAATTAAATCATGATCACGTCAGCTGCATCCACAGCTGATTCCATTTGTAATCAGCCAAGGGAAGTATATTCTGCAATGAGTGATGCTTAATCTAATCAAAGGAAACCTTTTAAGGAGGATTCAGAAGAGACAGGCTCTATTCCTGTTTCAGCTGGCAAGTCTCTCCTGTGGAATTCGTCCAGACCCTCCATCGGAATCGTCACCTTCACATATTGCCCTGCACATTTTGGACTCTGCGTTCCCACGGTCATGTAAGACACATTTATAAATTTTATATTTGTGAGTGTTCCCTGTTGATGTTGTTTCTCTAGAGAACCTTAATTAATACAGTCTGTCATATTGTCTATCTTGGTGAATGTTCTGTAACACTTAAAAATTTGTTTAGTAGAGTCTTCTATATATGTCTATTAAATCTCATTGGTTCATTTTATTGTTCCAATCATCTACATCCTAGTTGATAGTTGTTCTATCAGTTGATGAGAATAGGGTGCTGATGTTTCCACCTATAACCATGCTGTTTCCATTTCTTTTTTTGTTTTATCAGTTTTTGGTTCAAGTACTTTGAGGGTCTCTTGTTTGTTGTGTATACTTTAGGATCATTATGTCTTTCTGGTTGATTGATCATTTTTCATTATGTAACATGCCTCTTTATCTCTAGTAATTTTTTTTGGCTTGGAAGTCTACTCTATTAAGTAATAATAAAGTCACTCTTTCATTATTTTTAATTAATATTTGCATAGTATATCTTTTTTCCATTTTTTATTTTTAATGTACATATGATATTTCTTCTAAGGGGCAAAGAGCAGAGGTATGCTTTTATTTACTCTTCTAATGTCTATTTTTGATTGATGTATTTAGAGCATTTACATTTAAGATAATTAAGATAACTTTGAGCTTATGTCTGTAGATTTAATTTTTTGGTTCGTTTCTTCTGACTTTTATTATTCTCTTCTGTTTTTCTTGTGTTAATGTGGTTATTTTAACATTGATTAAGATTCAATTTTAATAAATGAATTGGCTTATTGGGTAACTTCCTTGGTGTAGCTTTCGTAGTCAGTGCTCTAAATGTTATAACATACATATGTGGCTTATAATCATCTACTGGAAGCAGCATTTCAACATTGATTGAAGCAGGAAACATCACTTCCAGTTAGGTCTCTAAACCTTCTGCAATTTTAAGTGTCATTATCTTGAATATTAGATGGAATTATAATTTCTATTTCAGTAATCAAATGTGATTTATAAATCACATATTTATAAATAATCATATACAACACATAATCAGTACTTATATAAGCATTCATATAACAACTCATAAGGAAAAAAGTAGTCTATTGTATGCTTTGCCTTTTCCATTGTTCATTCTTCTTCAAACTCCAGATTTCTTCTTTTGTCATTTCTTTTCTGTTTGAGGAACTTCCTGCAGCTGCTTTTTAAGGATAGGTCCACCACTGTCTAATTCCTCTAATTTTCCTTTGTATGGGAATGTTTTTCTTTTGCCTTTATTTCTGAAAGAAAATTTCACTGAATATAGAATTTGTGGTTAGCAGTTCTTTCATTATCTACAAAATGTCATGCCCCATGCTTCTGGCTCCACTGGTTTCAGGAAGCTATTGGGTCCATTCACTCTGACTGCTTTCAAGTTGTTTTGTTTTTAGTTTCCAAAAGTGTAATTATCATGTATTTTGGTATTGATTTCTTATATTTATCCTCTTGATTTTTTATATGATGAAGATGCTACCTGCCAGGGAACTACCAGGTAGATAGCAATAGAGTAAAGTAAAGATAATGGAGGACAGGTAATAGATCCACAGAAAGTATCTATTAGAGACAGTTTCATGCTAAGACAATTTAATAAATTGCACATGAATTAGATAATTTATCACAGAGGAGACATACTTCAAAATTACTGTGAAAAAGAAAAGTTTGATAAAGAAAGGCTAAATAAAAGAAATAAGTGACAATAATACATGTTTCTAAAAAATACTTTGGACAATGCTATTTTTGCCACTGTTATTAGAACAAATTCTGAGATCAGATTTTTCCATATGCTTTTTCAGAAGATGAAGAAAGATTTTAAAATACACAATCATTTTTAGTTTATTTCACATTTACAGCATAGTGGTTCTTTTTTCTGTTTTTAAGGTACAGTGATTTGGAGCTGAATTGACCCCCAGAAAAACATGTTTTTAAATTCACTCCATTACCGTAGTGTGAACCCATTGTAAGTAGGACCTTTTGTTACTGTAGTTAAAGAGGTATGACATATCTCAATCAGGATGGTGCTTAATCCTATTACTGGAGTCCTTTACTAGTGGAGTGAAATTCAGAGAGAGAAAGTCACAGGAAGCAAGAGGCTGGGCATTGATGAAACCCAGAAGAGAGGGGAGAGACAAGAAGACACTGTCATGTGCCTTGCCATGTGACAGAGTCAAGGAATTATGGTGGCCAGTCCCAAAACATGTACTAGTCTTCTGCAAGAGTGTATCACCTTGATGACACCTTGATTTGAACTTTCTTTTAGCCCTCAAAACCCTAAGCAAATAAATTGCGATTGTTTAAACAACCATTGCATTGGTATTTGCTTGAGTAGCTGAGGAAACAAAAACATGGTAATTTGTAGAACTTAGAGATATTGATTTTGAGTATAACAATCAATGAATAAATTGTAGAATGTTGAGATCATTGCAACTCATTTTATAATTTGTATACTGTATAATTTTTCTATTTTCAAATAAACCAAGCATTTATACTAGGGCCAAAATTATTGTGTTGGAAGGTATACAAACATTTGTTTTTATTGTGTACCATGTTTCATAGTATATATAATATTTTGTCCAAATTTTTTTCTTTATAACTGTAGCTTCTTGGGATATGTCATGATTGAAGAAATAGTATCATTTGTGAACAAGTTAGGCTCCAAGCTAAGTGACCTCATATTTGTAAGGTCTTATGAAGAACATTCATAAGCAAAGTCCTTCACCAAGAAATGTTTCACTTTACTTGAATCTGAAGCAATCAACAGGATTTACATAGGTGAAAAGAAGGCAAGCTCATTTTAGATTGAGGATAAAAGGCCAAATAGAACAAGCATGTTGAAGAACTGTAAAATTTTCAGTATGACTGAAGGAATGAGATGGACTAGATACTTACAAGTACAATTGAAAAGACAGAATGGGATTTGAACAAGAAGTGTCCTTTTGGGAAATTCCTCTAAATTTGCAGTTATGGGCTGTTTAGTTTGCTAAAACTGCTTAAATGCAAAATACCAGAAATAGGCTGTTTTTTAACAGTGGCAATTTATTAGTTTATAAGCTTACAGTTCTGAGGCCACAAATATGTCCATATGTCCAAATCTAGGCATCATCAAGATGATACCTTCTTCCTGAAGAAAGGTTGATGGTGATCCAGGATTCTTCTTTCACATAGCCAGGCACATGGCAATTTCTGCTGGTCTCTCCTTTCTCTTCCAGTTTTCCATGGTTCCAGTTTACAACTTCAGTGGCTTCCTCCTTCTCTCTGTGTGTTCTCAGCTTCTTCTCTCTAAGCTTCTTTTTTCTTTGTCTTCTGTGTGTTTCTCTTTGTACTTCATCCTCTTTTAAAGGACTCCCCTAAGAGGATTAAGACCCACTGGGGCAGGCCTCAACTGAAATAACCTAATAAGAAAGTCCCACCCGTAATAGGAATGGACACCCACAGGAATGGATAGCTTTAAGAATTTTATCTTCTGGGGTCCATAGCAGCTTCAAATCATCACATGGATCATTATTGAACTTACTGAGTAGTTTCAACACAATACTGGGGTAAAAGACATTGCAAAAATTGAGGAGCTAATGGAGATGAGATAGTAGAAAGAAAAAACAAAACAGTCTCAAGAATCCTTAATGTGAATGGAGGGAGAGAAGTGGAGTTTTAGGTTTACATGATGTACATGGAAAAATGAAAAAATATGTTGGAAATACAGGAAATAGGACATTTTGGAATGATTTCTCCAGATTGGAAGACATAAAAATCCAGTACTTTTGTGTCAGAATTTGAAATAAAATAGAGCTTTCTAAAATGTTATTCTTTCTGTGAATTGGTGGCCATTGGGGTGGAGATAGAATGTAAGCACTGACTGAATAAAAGTAGGATTTGTATATTTGGTATGATCTAGTAGTGCTGTGCTGGTTTGAAAGGATGTATGTCCCCTAAAAAAGTCATGTTTTAATCTAAATCCCATTTCATAAAGGCAGAATAATCCGTATTCAATACTGTATGTTTGAAACTGTAATCAGATCATCTCCCTGGAGATGTGATTTAATCAAGAGTGGTTGATAAACTGGATTAGGTGATGACATGTCTCCACCCATTTGGGCGGATCTTGATAAGTTTCTGGAGTCCTATAAAAGAGGAAACATTTTGGAGAATGAAGGGGATTCAAAGAGAGCAGAGAATGCTGCAGCACCATGAAGCAGAACGTCCACGAGCCAGCGACCATTGGAGATGAAGAAGGAAAATGCCTCCGGGGGAGCTTCATGAAACCGGAAGCCAAGAGACAAAGCTAGCAGATGAGGCCATCTTCACCATGTACCCTTCCAAATGAGAGAGAAACCCTGAACTTCATTGACTTTCTTAAACCAAGGTATCTTTCCCTGGATGCCTTTGATTGGACATTTCTATAAACTTGTTTTAATTGGGACATTTTCTCAGCCTTAGAAATGTAAACTAGCAACTTATTAAATTCCCCTTTTTAAAAGCCATTCCGTTTCTGGTATATTGCATTCTGACATCTAGCAAACTAGAACAAGTACCAAAAGCTTTTTTCATTTAGAGCACAAGAAAAAGATTCATTATTTGTCAGAAAAGCTGGGATTTACATCATAGGACAACTCCTAATATATTCATGCTTGAAAACTATGGAAAATGGTTAGATAAAATAAAAATTTTTAAATACAGGCAAAAAAAAAATCACCTAAAACTATGCTAAGCAAAATTCAGCAGTGCGTCTTATGAATCCTTCAAGTCAAGGCACTTCTGCCTGTGTGGAGGGGATATAACAGTTACAGCAGCATGTGAGACACCAGGTACTAATCACAATGATGACAACTCCTGTCAAAATCTACACTACTTATGTGCCATCCATAATACTTAACAGTACAGTGGAGATGTTGATTAGGACAAAAACACTTGTGAGGGCCCCAGTTTTGCCAAATAAAACAACGCAGTGCCTGTTGAGGGGCAGTGAAACTGCCAGAGACCTGGCAGAAGACCAACTAGCAGGATATATTCAACTTATAAAAAAACTAGTGGGACACCTCTTGGAGCTAAAATATCCTTGATCAAGAAAAGTAAATAAATGGGCGGGCCATGGTGGCTCAGCGGCAAGAACACTTGCCTGCCATGCCAGAGGACCCGGGTTCGATTCCCGGTGCCTGCCCATGTAAAAAAAAAAAAAAGAAAAGTAAATAAACATTGGGAGGGAACTATAAAAGATCCTAATGACCTTCATGATAAGATGTAGGTAAAAACCCTTGGATTTCATGTTAAAATTGATAATGTGAGCCACAGGAAGTTGAGGTCTGGAAAAATTCAGGTTAAGTGTATGTGACAAAGCTTTAATTACATTTTGGCTACTATATAGTAAACTTATCATTGCAAAAGAATAGACAGTTTAATGCACAATATATATTTAAGTAGTTCAGTAATTCTCTGGGTAGATGTTATTACTGGCTCATAAATGCTGAAGCAAATTAAAAAAAAACATAAGCGGAAATATTTTTTTAAATTACGTTATGGAGATAAAGCAAAACCTTAGCTGTTACCTTACAATCTTCGCATTGCCCAGTAAATGTGATGAATAATTTATCTGGAGTAAATCCAACAATTTTCTGTGATGTATATAAAGCAGTATTTTATGAAAATATCCTTTGAAGGAGAAGATATTTTCTTTGCTTCTTCTTGAAAGACAGATGGGTTTGAGATATAAATACCAAAAAATATTGTCAAAAGAGTTGCCTCTGACATATGCAGTCCTCAGTTTGTGAATGAGTTGTAGATCAAAAGATCTTGTGTATTCAATATGCCTGAGCCACGAAGTGCACGCTCCTATGAATCGGTATCATAAAATGTGCTAATGTCCTCAGCACAGATCAACTCTCCTGCCCTGCCCATGTTTCACAATCCTCTAATAGGAGACCACAACTAATTAATGGTAATGTATCAGCGGCAAGGTCAAGGGGAAGAAGAAATGAGAATAATTACCACTTTATTATCTTCCTTCATTAATGCTATGGACTTACCATATTGCTTATCATTTGTACTCCATGATATTCACTACATTTAGCCTCTTTGTTTAAGTCTCTCACGCCCTTCCAGAGGACCACATGAGCCCTGTTTCAGGGTCCAGGAATCTACGGTTCTGTGACTTGGAACTTTGGAAAGATTCTCTACTACTTCTTGGCAAGTAAGGAGGAAAGTGATGAAAAGGTTTTCCTTGGCCTTCCTTTCAGAACTGGAATGAAGCCCTGATGTGGGATTAGGTGCATCTTTCATCTCAAGGTGGAATTTAATAGATGATATATTTTACAACACAAATGTGTTGATTGCCACTATATGGAAGTGTTGGGAATAAAGTGATAAACCCATCCCTGACCACATGGAATTAACAGTCTACTAATACTGGTGTGTTAATTGGGAAAGGTGCATGTACTATGAGAGCTTATGTTGGGGCCATAGAAACGACTTGCTTGTGTGTGTGACAATTGAACTAAGACCTTAGAACAAATAGCAGTTAATTAGAAGTGGTGGTTGGCAGTCAGCATTGTAAATAGGGAGATTGGCAGAAACAAAATCCTGTGGAAAGTATGAGGGACTGAAAGCACTTAGGACTACGTTCTGTGCAAAACCCTTGAAATTATTTGAATGTGAAGGAATTTGGGAAGGAGGAAGAACTGCATTTATATTTCAAAAATAACATTTGTTTACTGATGCATGGATGCAGGTAAAAGTTGGTACAGGAAAACAACTTGTTTAAAGGGCTACTGAAAAAGATAATCATAGCTTGGGCTAAGATGTTGACATGACAGATGGAAGGAAGAAGGTGAATTCTGGAGATTTCGAAGATACATGAATCAGTCTTGTGGTGGATCAAACAGAGAGAATGAGAAAGTTGTGGAAAGTTACTAGTGTTTTTAAAACTGTCAAGGTCTGCAAAGGACCATTGACACATATGGGAAAGGGTGGAGAAAGCTTTCTTGAATTTCCAATGACTCACTTGTGGCATGGAACTTATCAAAATGATGACACCACTTCCCCTATAGAAAAGAAGAAATTCCATGCAGTTTGAACGAGAGTGCCTGCCAATTGCTCAAAAGCCACAGAGTACAGTGTACATGCAGTCAAAGTCTAGGACAATGAAAGGACATAGATGAAATATCAGGAGATTTCCAACACCACAGGGCAGGTTGAGACCAAGAATGTAGAGATTCTGGTAAACTAGTCCATTATCAAAAACAATTAGTGACTTCAACTGTGAATCGGACATAATTAACCTAGAGGCATGGAACACTCAGGTTGTGTATCCTGGTGAACAGCTTGTAAGTATTATTCAACTCTATTATGCTTCTGAATTTCCAAAATAGAAACTTCAATTTGCCTGAGATGTTTTTAACTTCTTTTTAGTTTATCAAATACATTTAATTACCCTGGGAAATGTTGACTCAAGCAAACAGAACTGTTAAATATTGGTTAGGTTTTTAAGAAGATCTGTGCAGGTTAGGGCATGTAATTTTTAAAAAATATATAGTATATTGGGAAACCTAATAGATTAACTTAATATATTTGTTTGGAAATTCATAATTGACGTTGTTCTATTCGTTTTAATCTAAAGTATGTCTAGTTTTCAAATCAGTATTATAACATATAAGAGAATTAAAAGTTCATTATATTTTATTTTTATTTTCAAGAATTTGAAACTTCTGACTATGAATGTTAAACTTCTAACTCTCCAGTGGCCAGGGTAAGACCTTAAGCAAGGAGATGTAGAACTTAAGGTAGAAAGTAGTGTGTATAGGAGCCGCCCTCCAAAGCTTCATTTGACTCGGAAGTAAGCTGAGGAGATGTGGCTTGCTCACCAACAGCATAATACAGCCCATACTTTGCACCACTCAGATCTATTCCTGGCCCAGGTTAGGTTCAATCTGTCCTTTCATAAGAAGCCCAAAATGACCAGTGGAAGGTCATAGCTTTACAATAAGTGGAAATTTCATTGTTTCCAGTACATTTACAGCAATTTTTACTGTACATTTCCAGTAAATTTTACTGCTTTACAATAGTGGAAATTTTGCTTACTGTAGTAAGAAAAATTGTGCAGGGTCACAGCAACATGCAATGATCCTTTGCAGTGTAGATCTTCCTAATATCACCCAAGTTTCCATCTATTGCGATCATTCTGGTATAGAACTACGTGTCAGTAGGGGTTAGGCAGTCACCAGGTGGGATATTGTCTACACGGGACCTGATCATCACAGGTGGGATATTATCTACACGGGACCTGATCATCACAAGCAGAACAGAAATGTGACCTCACGAAAGAATCAGCAACATTATCTACTGACACACTCATGGCTTTTCCTATCACAGCCTTCCACATAGCACTGCTCTGATTAATTTAACAATGAAAACAAGTAATGAAACATAGGGCTTCTTGGACCTAGTATGCGCTACATCTTCCAGAATTTAGTGTTGTAGAACAGTAGAATGACCTATCAAAGACCCAGTTATGTGTCAACTCTGTGATATTTTTTGAAGTTAGAACATATTCTTACAGAATGAAATACATAATCTCACAAAAATCTCTCTTATGCTCAAAATATGGATTCAGAGACCAAAAAGTGGACGTGAAAATGGCATACCTCACTGTCATACTGATTGACTCATCCCAGCTGGATTTCATTCAAGTCCTTTCAAGAACCGCACTCAGGTATTAACTTAGAATTCTAGAGATAAATGCTATACTGGGGAACATAAAATGGTTCAATTAAATAGGGAGTGGATTCTGCTTTCCGGACACTTCAGGGTTATCAAAAATGCCTGTTGGCTCGGCTAACTGGTCCTGACTATCACAGTGAAACCTAAGTGATGCTTCACAGTGTTCCTACAGCTGAAGCTATCCTCCAAACACTTCCTAGTATTGCCATGTTCACTAATAAAAGTTAAAAGATTAATACTGGAAACCCATAGATGGAAGTTGGCCAAAGATTCAGATCTCTCAGTGAGACAATTTACTTTTGCTGACTTTAGAAAAGATGTCTGTTTAATGACTTTTCCATATATTCATTGACTAAAAAGCTTATCACTTAACCAACTCTAGCTCTAAGGCAGGCTGTAATTCAAATCTTTGATTTTGTAACCCTCTAATAGAAGCAGTCAAGGGAAAAAATGTTGGAAAATGAAGGATGGGTGAGTCAACCTAAAGAGTCTGCCACAGTTGATCAGGAAAGATACAAAATACAAAATTGAACCAAAAGTAATATTTTATAAAGATGTTCTTTGTTTTATAATATAATTTAGACAACCAAACAGATTTCTATTCACTATCAGCTACTTCTTAAATATTATCTTTAGGTCAAGCCTATTTAAAATTTAGGCCTAAGAGTCACCCCCAAGAGAGCCTCTTTTGTTGCTCAGATGTGGCCTCTCTCACCAGCCAACACAACAAGCAAACTCATCACCCTCCCCCTGTCTACGTGGGACATGACTCCCAGGGGTGTGGACCTTCCTGGCAACATGGGACAGAAATCCTAGAATGAGCTATGAGATTCAGCATCAAGAGATTGAGAAAAACCCTAGAATGAGCTTAGACTCAGCATCAAGGGATTGAGAAAACCTTCTTGACCAAAAGGGGGAAGAGTGAAATGAGACAAAGTGTCAATGGCTGAGAGATTCCAAACAGAGTTGAGAGGTTATCCTGGAGGTTATTCTTACACATTAAGTAGATATCACCTTGTTATTCAAGATGTAGTGGAGAGGCTGGAGTGAACTGCCTGAAAATGTAGAGCTGTGTTCCAGTAGCCATGTATTTACAATTGGTTTCCTACTCCAACTATACTCAAAGGCACTAATGACTCTGTTTCTCATAATCAGGATGGCACCGAGAGTCTATGGGATGAGCTGGCAAAAGAGACAAAGTATCACCATTCAATTCTGGTAATCGTACACTTATATGAGGCAAGGCTCTGGGTGATAATGTTTTTGACATCTTTATGGAGTTATATGGAATTAAGAGGTATAAAGATGATGGCTGGTTGTTGTTAAATATGTGGATACATGGATGAGGGAATGGGATGAGCTGAAGGCTTCAAATGAGAAGCCGAGCTAATACAGGTGCTTAATTAGATAAATTGTCATGGCCAATTATTCTACCATCAGCGGAAACCAATGCCAGCTCTGATGCCCAGGAAAGTTTACTCTCTAGAGAGGTTACCCATGTCCAAGTATGTGTGCATAACTTGAGTCCCACTTTAATTCTGGATGAATGAGTTTCCCTGTCACGGCTGGGACTGTCTCCTCATGTCTTTGTTGTAAAAAAGGTTGGGAAAATGAGCTTCATATCATTCTCAACTTCTCTAGTAACCGTCAAGATCTGTCAAACATATGGTGGGAATGCCCCAAATGTCAGAAAAAAGTTCAGATAATTTGCCCCCAACAAGTATGACAAAAAGCACCACAGCTATGTTATTTACATATTAAATAATATTTGGCCTTTCCAAATTTTTGTACATTTTTTCTTTAACAACTTTATTATGGGAAACTGTAACTAGTTTGGTTTCAATGTCATTTGTAAATGAGTTTCTTGTTCTTTTCATGTATTTGTAAGATGCATTTTTAACATGATAAAATATCTCTTCCTTGTGTTAAATAATAGAATATTTTCTTTCTTTTCAAAACTTTTTAAAGCTATAGAAGCCTGAAAAAACATTTAACTGTAAGAATGCTATTTTCACAAATTCACTGTAACAGAGAACTGAGTCCTGTTTTGCTTCAAAAATTCTGGGAACTTAATCCTATACTGTTGGTTGCCCTTGTATTTTCATATTTGGCAAAGCAACATCAAGTCGAAGGGACACACTGCTAATTAGATTATTTTGGATTTATACAAGATAGTAAGTGACTAGTTGTAGTTGATTTAGAGGAAAGCACATTGTAGTCAACTTAATTAAAAAAAATAAACTACTTCATATTTAGGAAGCACCTCTGATTCAGCTAGACAACACATTAAGGTTTATATCTCATGAACTCTTGTAGCACTCCTTAAGTTCCTTAAGGAACACCCTGTTCCTTTTACAATTGACAAATATGAAATATAGAAAAGGTAAGTTTAAAAAGTTTGTTTTTACCCCAGTAAATATCAATCTGGGGGTGGGGTCAGCTGACAGTATGATCTGATTTTCACTGGATTTTCTTTAATGGAAATGGTTTTGGAGAATGATTTGCCTCACATTAGTTAATAAAATAAAACCCAAAGAAATGTCATGAACTTATAAATTCTAACTTCTTGGAGCATAGCATCAGATCTATAGCTGAGGCACAGCCATTCTTTACAGGGTGTATAATTTAATGAATGGTTGCATGTTAAGGAGAAAACCACTTCCTAATATTGGGAAAGACTTAAATCATGAAACCGTAATTGGTGAGATGTCAGCAATCACTGTCTTCACCCAAAATACAAGAAGTGGAACCAAGTGTGTTTGTTCATGCTCATCTGGTGTTCCAGATTAGCAGCGGTCAAAGCTGAGGTACCAAACTCAAATGCCTAAAAGGAGTGGGAGGTAAATCGATGGGAAAAGGCCAACTGACATAGCAACCATAGCCCTATAACATGGAGAAGCATAACAGTTTCTGCTGTTTTTTGTGTGTTTAGGTTTTTTTGTTTATTTGTTTTTTACTTTTAATGTAGGCAAATAAAGCATTTTCATAGGTTAAAAGGACATCAGTTTTTATCTCCAGATGTGAATCCACTGCCATATGGACAGTAAGCTGTGACAAAATGCTTTGGATGATTACCGGAGATAATTTTGTGTTCATTTCTTTTGTTTCTGCAACAGAAAGAACATTTATATTTTCTTCACCAGTGCTACAGAAAGAATATTTACATTTCCCCCATACATGCAAATTCATTGTTAAATAATTGCTAAAATTACAAAAATAAATACAACACATGGATAAGGGATTATGCTCATTGTGATTATTCTTTCGAACTTTAATAGTGGTGCATAAGTTTAAATAACGCTTAATATAGATTGCTTTACTCTAGAGTGCCTAGATATTTCAAGATGAATCACTGTTCTCAAAAAATAAGTAAATTTATTAATTTTAATTATGAGAGTAAAAATTCCTCATAGAATATCTTGACTGATATGTACTTGAGAATGAATTAGAACAAATGATGACAGATCCAAATTTCAAACAAATAATAATTCTATTACTATTCAACCTTTTCATAGAGGAATTTTGCATTTCATCCAACAGTTTTATTTTTGCTTTTGTCCATGCCATGGTTCTGATGCTATTGATTAGTAAGATGGCCAAGAGGCAGCCAGAAAAAGGGAGGAGCAGGGAGGGTATGACAAATCATAAAATGGATAATTAGCCATTGAATTAATCGAAACTTGACAGCTGTGAATAAATGATAGTACCTTGTTACTGTCAGAGACACTAAACACTTCAAATGTTCAATAAATAATTTAGGTTCATTTTTTCTTGCATAATATTTCAGGAATAATTTCAAGCACAATGTAGGTGGTATTTGATGCAAGTAAAATATTCATATCTATTCAATTGTGACTTAATAATTGCACACACTTTAATATTGTAATTAGAAAAGAAGCGATCCACCTTCTATACTTAAAAGACTAATTCAGCTACCAGACACACAGCATGCATTTGATTTGCCCATTCTCAAGGAAATTTTTCATTTATTTAAATTGTAAGATTGGCATTCTGCCCACTAGAACGTCAAGGGGAAATTCAGAAAGGAATGTAATTTCCTTTGATAAAAATTGCACAAAGATAGACAGTGAAAAAAATGGAATGGAATTGTGCCGTGGTGCTCACATATTTTAAATTCAAAAAGTATAAAATTATCCTCTCTAACCATGGTATATTTCATTATATATATTTTGTATGCATAGTAGTGTAGTTTATAGGGAATTCCCAAGCTGGGAAATTATCTTTATTGAATGCCTTATATCAATTAAGTTGAGGTGGTTAAAGTACAATGTTTTACCTTCTAAGTAACTCAGCTGTGACAGGCTAAGCAAAATTGAAGAAACATAAATTTCAAAATAGACTATGACAGTACAGCAATGGATGGAGTCATTATGCAATATAGACTATAGAAAATTAATGGTCATGTGGTGAAATAATACTTTAAAGACACTGGTAAGATGGTCTTCTCCCTAGAGTCTCTTCCTATTCAGATTATTAGAGACAAGTCAGTAGATGCACTGTACAGGGAGTTAGAGAAAACATAAAACTCAGATGCCAAATTATTTGTTTCCAAGTTAAAAACAAACACAAAAACCAAACATTTGACATATCATTGACATAAGATGCAAACCGCGGATGATTTTTCTCCACCTCCTCTTATACCCCTTGAAGTGGTTTGGAAATGTATGCACTCCAGAAAATCACATTCTGAAAGCTAATCTATTCTTGTGGGTATTAACCTTTTGTAAGTAGGACCTTCTGCTGAGGTTGCTTTAGTTAAAGTGTGGCTCATGGTGAGTTTCAATGCTTTTACTGGAGTCCTTTATAAATGGTACGAAGTGAGAGAGAGAGAGAACCGTGAAAGCCAGAAGCTGAAAGGATGGGAATCTGGAAGACAAGGGAGAGGCCAGCTTTGCAATGTGGCAGGGGAGCCAAGCATCACTGGCAGCAGGGAAGAAAGCACCGCCTTGTTGAGTCCTTGCTTTGGACATTTTTCTCAGCCTCAAAACTGTAAGCTAATAAATTCCCACTGTTAAAAGCCAACCCATTTTATGGTATCTGTTTTCAGGAAGCTAGCAAGCTAAAACATACCCTATCCCTAATTAAAAAATATATATCTACTGAAAAATTCTCATAGGCAGAGAAGACCCGAACACCGTAACATTAAGGGAAATCTGGAAGCAAACAGATACACGTAATTAGGTTTTCAGGGGAGGTAAGTTATCTCAAAGATTTCCCTGCCTCTCATGTGGAATTTTCATGTGGGAGCATGGAAAGAAACATCCAAAACTATTATGAGAAGATCATAAAAATTTATTTACATTTTTATTATGATTCTTTCAAATTTCTCAGCCTCTCAGTCATAAATGTATGGATGGTCAATTCAGAACAAAGGGCATGATTTTCAGTCACACTTGGATGGTGTAAGAGACATGCCTATCCAGAAAAAAGCAGAAGTAGCCATTTTTCCACTACTGATGGCAAGATGAAGGAATAGTATTAAAAGGAGTTGAGATGCCAGATTCCTGATTTCACTGTCAGGTTCAACATCCTAATAGGCATGGAGGAAGTGAGGAAGGATGAACTCTTCCTTGCATCTTGCTTGGGATTCTTGGAGGAAACTGCTGTCCAAGGCCCACACATACCAATACGAGGTATCAGCAGCCACTGAGGAAATGGCAAGGTAGCCAGGTTGGGGGTAGACCCCCTTGACTCCAGTAATGCTGATACAGCAAGAGAACAGGACAAGACACAATGTGCAGGTGTGAATCTAGGGTGGGCCCCAGAAGAGCCGAGTTTTTAAATCCTCAGTCAATATTGCTGGGTGGGAGCTTTATGATTGTTTCCATGGAGATGTGGTCCACCCAATAGTGGGTGGTAACTTTTGATGAGATGGTTTCCATGGAGATATGTCTCTACCTGTTCAAAGTGGGACTGCTTACTGGAGTTCTTTTTGGAAAGAGCCAACAGAGTCCATGTAGCCAGAGACTTTTGGAGGCACAGAGAGGAAATGCACCTGGGGGAGCCTTGTGAAATGAGGAGAGAAACTAGCAGTCATCTCTATGTGCCTTCCTACTTGAGAGAGAAATCCTGAATGTCATGGTTTCTTTCTCTGGAGTTAAACTATCTTTCTTTGGATGCCTTGATTTGGACATTTTCATGGCCTTAGAGCTGTAAACTTGCAACTTAGTAAATTCCTTTTTCAAAAGCCATTCTGTTTCTGATAAATTGCATTCTGGCATCTTACAAATTAAAACACAGTTTTACTTGCTTCACATTAAAGCAGCCTTTGTATGCCCAGGTAGATAAAATGGAATTACCAGTGCTTAGCTAGGCCCAGAGAATATAACAGAACAGAGCAAATACTAACCACATGGACCCTCACCTCCAGCTGCTTCCTCCAACTGTCTTCTGAAATAAGAGCAACAAGAGAGAAATTCTATCAGATAGCATTTTTCCAAAAGAGGTTAAGCTGTTCTGAAATGAGACTAATTATGTTAAACTTGTTAAGTTTAACCTTTGTTTTGTTCAGTCCCGGTTCCACTCTCCTCCAAATGCCCCCTAAAATAAATAACACGGTAAAGCATTACAATGAATAAAATAACGGGATCTGGGGTTTCCAACTATACGTGGAAGATGATCCATGTGTATTTATTTTTCTCCTTCCAAGACTTCAATAAAATTACAACATAGAAATTAAAAGTTATAAATCTACAAGTTCAAATGAAATGGGAGAGGTAACTTCAGTGGACAAGAGTTGTTAGGTGTATTTTGGAGGAAAAGAAGGAGACTGAGTATGGTGAGAAGGTATGCAGAGGTTAGGAGCCCTGGGAGAGCAAGGCCTCCACTGCCCCATGGGAGCCCTGGCCTGGATTTCACCACCTTCCCCAACCTGGAGGTAAAGCCCAGGGGCAACAAGACGCAGCCAAGGGAGATGCTGGGGAGTATGGAAAGGCGGGGAGAGGATACCACCTGCAAATGGCAGCTGTGAAGAAAAGTGGTGCAGGCACTGGGCTCCCACCAACAGATAACCTGGGGGCCACCCACCCACCCCCTGCCTCGAAGGTTGTACCTTGGAGTTCAAGTTTCCACATGGATAACTGATGATTGGCTGAGAAACTGTTGAAGAGAGCTAATGTTTATTGCACCAGAGGTGACAGGATAGCAGTCTAGAAGCAGTAATGGGAAAGAAAAAAATACCAACCCCATCTCTGTTAAAGGTTATTTTTCAAAGTAAATAAACATATATATATATATTAATAGAAATAGAGCATTTTGCCCCAAGACCCTAATAGGCCATCATGCATACCCTGGATGTCCCATCCCATCTCACTCTGGGGACCACTGCATTAGAAGATGGAGAAGCTTGGGACCATTCACACTTCACTACTGAGGTGACTATAGAAGTAGGCAATGGCCATGCCCTATGTGACTACAGAACTTTAACCCACAACTTTTTGAACAACCAACCTGGGCAGCCAAACCACAGCCTCTGCAGCACATCCAGCCCAGAAGGGTTTGTGCTTGTCCAATGAGTGCCAGCTCCACTATTTCTTTGTCCCCCATTACAAAACTGGCCCAACCAGAGAATACCAAACCAATCACAGAAGAAGCTCGTCTAGTTAGCTCACATCCAGTTTCCCCATGTCACTGATCTCCAATCAGAGCCTGCCTGAAACCTTCCCCTTTTTCACTGTAAAACTTTCCCACTCCCCTGCCTGCCTTTGAGTCTCTGCAAGACACCAAATGATGATGACTGACTCTTTATTAAAAACTAGAACAGCTCCTAACACATAGCTTCTGTTGGAAGAGAAAAAAAAAAGATATGCAGAGAAGGAAAGCAAGCACCTAAGGTTTTTAAAGTATTTACCAAATGAGATTTCCAAATTGCAAGTAATAGGCCACTGTAGGAATCTGGGCTAAAGTGCCCCACCTCTCAGCATGAAACTGGTAGTTTATTTCCTAGAGAAACTGAACAATAGAGGCTCCCCTTTTTGGCACATAAGACAGGGCTGATAGAACTAGTGGGCTATGGAGTGAAAAACAGAGAGATAAATGAAACATGTGCATTTTACTATTGGAACCCCAGGTTTCTCCTTTCTGCCTTGTGACTATTTACAACAAAATATTGGCTCCTGGAAGAGAATGGAAAATTATTCCTCACAAAGCAGAATTCACAGGAAGGATCTCTAGATATGAGCATTTAAGAATCATTTAAAAATTAGTCAATGTTTCGAGCAACTATAGTCAAATCCACCCATTCATCTGTCTCAGCAATGTAGCCTCCACTGAAGCACATAGTAATTCACAGTTAAATAGATCACCAAGCTTTTGTGGAATGCCTCTAATACTATAAACATGAAAACGATATAAAATAGGAAAAAAATGTAAAGCTGGGAATGGAAGGTAGGTGAAAATAAAAACTACAACTATTAAAATTCCTGGGAAAAAATCAGCACTCATACAAAAAGGACAGGAAGCTATGAAGTAAAGCAATCTGAGATCAAGAAATCGCTATTAGAAATGAAACATGATCATTAAAATAAAGAATAAATTCAAGATATCTTCCTAAAAGTATAATCAAAACATAAAGAACTGGAAAAAAAATCCAGAAAATAAAATAAAAAGAAAGAGTATCAGTATAAAAGTTCCATTATCGGAAAATCAGAAATTCCAGAAAGTGTTATGAAGAAAAAAAGAAGACGAAATCAAGGAAATAACTTAAAGTAGACGCATCTGGCAGGTTAATTTGAGGAAAGAGAATCTCAGTTTTCCAAGTAAGAAAGCTATCGATACAAAGAACAGTATTATGCACAATTGTTGAACAGGCTGGAGGAACAAAGGTGCAGGCAATGGCTAAAAGGAGGTATGCAGGAGCCATTCTTTTTCTTTTTGCTGGCTTCCCAGACAGGAACCACTTTCAGGCTTCCACCTGCTTTCTCTCTTTCGTGCTCCCACCTACCTTCTCCCTCCTCCCTCACCTTCAATAAACCTGTTAAGCTTTGAAGGGAAAAAAAAAAGGAGGTGATGCCAGAAGCTCTCCAGGGCCTATAAGTCTCAGGAGTCTCATGGGCCCATGGGCACAACCAATTTTGGGAATGCATTATCTGAAGCAGGGAGGCTGGAGATTTAGGAAGAACATCCAGCATCTGAAAGCCTCAAGAGAGTCCATGGTTTGGATGGTGCAACAGTGGCACAGTGGCAGAATTCTTGCCTGCCATGCCAGAGATCCGGGTTCGATTCCTGGTTCCTGCTCATGTGAAAAAAAAAAAAGAGAGAGAGAGTCCATGGCTCACAATCCCAGGTGACAAAGTGGGTAGTTCTCAGAAGCTCTGTCTGGCAGGTATTCTAAATCAAGAATCTTGGGAGAGGGATCAGGGGACATCACTGCTGTGATTTTTAGCAACTTGCCATCCTGCACAGGTATTCCCCTTACCACCTGCATGAGTGCATACAACTGGCTCTGGAGTCTCTCTCATTGACATATTCTAACTCACAATTGTATGGGAAGGAGATTTTAGAAATGGGCTGCAGATTGAAAGTGACCAAACACTTTCCTGGTACCACAAGGAAAAAGGCCAACATCAGATCTTACCAATATAAGGTATCAGAATTTCTACATTAAAAGAAGGTACGAAAATGTCTAAAACAGGAAAGAATAAATGGTAAAGCCAAATAAACAAGAGTCAGGATGATATTAGAGCAACAAAATATGTTGAAGGACAAGGAACAACACCTTTACAATTCTGGAGACTCTCGTTTAACCTAGAATTTTATTCTCACCCAATGTGTCATCAAGGAGAAAAGCTAAATTTAAGACATTTTCAATAAGCAAAGACCTAAAATATTATTAAGCTTTAAGAAAAAATCCTGGTAATGTCTTGGGTAATAATCCTGAAAAAAAATGGGAAAAAAAATCCAAAAAGAGAAAGATATGATAAACATAAGGGAGAAATACAATATAGGAAAGTCTGAGGATACCAGTCAAATAACAGTGTATGAATCTAAGCAGTCCAGATTGCAGCAGAAGGACACAAATATGAAGTGGTCTGGAAAGGAGATTTCAGGGAAAATAAGTTTAGGCACACAGATCACAAAACAAGCAAAATATTGTAAAAGCTTAAATAGTTTTAAAGACAGAGAAGATAATCAGAGTATATTACTTGGTCTACAATGAACAGTATTTACATAATCATAGCAATTCTACCACTTAACACAATAACACTACCTACAGTTTCTATCTACTGGGCAGATTGGGCAGGGAAAAGTGGGAGGCTGAGGTAAGAGAACTGAATCCCCATGTATCATAATGAACCATAACAGGAAGTAAAAAAGAGATAATGTCTTAAATTTATAGATCAAGAAATAGCAACGTGAGCATATAATTTTTCATTGGATACACACAGAGCTAAGAGAGTTGAAAATAATTGTCTTAATATGAGACTGAGAGAGTGAACTATAAATATGTCATGAATGCATGGGAGGAGAAATGTGAGGAGAAAAAGTTCAACCTGTATTCTCACTCTCTCTCTGTAACCAGCTATATATTCTAATTTGAGAAATTTGTCTCTATTATCTTGCCATTCCAACTGAGTTTCCTGAGGATGTCAGTTGTGGGGCAAGGCAGAGATACATCATATAAAATAATCCTGCATGGGAATTGATAAAGCAGAGTAGTTGTTGCAAAGAAAACAATATTTGATGCTATATATATTCTATAAATATTTGACACTATAGAATGAGAGCAATTTAAATATTAAGAAAATTTTTTGCAAATTAAGAAAGGTAAATAATGTTACTACTTTTTTATTTCCAATTTTTTATTGATCCTGGAAAGAGGCTATCAATTACATAACATAACTGAATGCCAATCATCCCCATAAAGTAAAAACAATTATCACCACTATTATAGCTGAACTCATTTATTTCTTAAAAGAACTGGAAAAGATGATGCTATCATTATTTTATGTTTTTGCTAATGAGAAACAGAGGTACAGACTTTAAGAGACCTGCCCATGATTGCATATAGAGTAAGTGGTTCAGACCTGCATGGTTTGGATGAAGTCACAACATGCATAAACCTAAATGTATTTTCCCTGAAACTTGTTTTTCTTCCTGTATTCTTCATCTGCAGTGTCCTGAAAGGCAGGGGTCCTGAATAATTCCAGATTCACTGATCTCATTCCTTCTTCTTTTACCTCCCCACATTGGCAATGATCAAGCTCTTTTCATCCTCTCTGCCATAGCTTTCATCTCTTTTCTGCATTTCAGAACTTCCTTATACTCCCTCCTCATTATCGCCATTTTCTATCACACCCGCTGTATTGAGACTGGAAATAGCTGTATCACACAATTCTTTTCATTTATCATAAACATTTTCTTTAACCTGCAGGATGCTTCCTCCTCAATCTATTGTAACCTACCTCCCACATGTCTTCTCTGTCAGAATCATCAAAATATTGGATTTCCCACACATTCGGTCTAAACTTCAATGTTTCCAATTAGCAACTTGGCTAGCTATGGTATCCAGTTGCTTGATGCAACACATTGGTGTTGCCGTGAAGTTATTTTCTGGATGTGACTGGCAACTACAATCAGTTGAACCTAAGTAAAGGAATACCTCAAGTATGTGTATGGCCTTCACCCAAGCAGTTGACTTAAGAGGAAAAATTCAAGCTTCCTGGAAAAGAAGAAATTCTTCTTCAAGATGACAGCATAAAATCCCCAAAAGGAGGAATTCTGCAGCATAAAATCCCAACTGAATTTCCAGGCTGCAAGACTTTTTTTTATTGATTTTTATTGATTTCAAGATTGCAGCATCAACTTTTGTCTGAGTTTCCCACATACCAGCCTGCTGTACAAAGTTTGGTCTTGCCAGCCCCCACAATTATGTAGGCCAGCCAATTCTTTAAAATCCATCCATCCATCCATCCATCCATCCATCCATGTATACACTATGTTTTCTATTTCTCTGAAGAATGCTGACTGATACACTGTGCTTTATCTATTCCTTTTGCCTGAAAAGCCCTTCTTCCACTTCTTTTGATATGGAAATCCTACTCATCCTTCAGAGGCAAGGTCAAACATGCCTTTTTCTTTGAAGCTTTCCATAAACTCTGTCTCAGTTCTAATACTACGGATTGGTTTGCTGACACAACTGGGATTTATTGTCTCATGGTTTTGGAGGATAGAGGCTCAAAAATCAAGGTCTTGGTAGGTTTTGCTTTCTCACAGAGCCTATAGCATTCTGTTGGTGGCCGGCTGCCATCCTTGGGGTTCCTTGGCTGGCATGTCTGCCATCATCACTTCTATCTCCTTGCTCTCCTCTTGTTGCTTCCTGACTGACTGCACCAAATCTCCTCTGCCTCATAAGGACTCCAATCATATGAAACAAGGCCTCATTGAATGAATGTAGACTCATCTAAATAGGATCCTCAAAGATACTATTCACAAATGAGTCCACAGTAAGCAATAATATCTCCAAAGGTCCTATTCATAAATGGGTTCACACCACAGGAATGCAGATTAAGATTTGAACTTGTTTTTTTATGGGATCCATGATTCAATCCTCAGCAATCCCCTAATAAGAACTAATCTTCCAAATATGATTTTGAATATAATTTCAGCTTTGTTTCTCTGTGTATGCATGTGTTATGTGCCCATACCATGTTTTCACAACTTTACTAATATATCTTTCCTTCTAGCTTGTACAGGTTTGAATCTGTCATGTACCCCAGGAAAACCAAATTCTTCAATCCACATTCAGTATTGCTGGGTGGAAGCTTTTGGATTGTTTCCATGAAGATATGACCCACCCAATTGTGGGTGATAACTTTTGATTAGATCATTTCCATGGAAATGTATCTCCACCCATTCAAGGTGGGGTTGCTTACTGGAGCTCTTTAAGAGGGAACCATTTTGGAAAAAGCTTTACAACTCACACAGCCAGAGACCTTTGGAGATGAAGAAGGAAAATGTCCCTGGGAGAGTTTCATGAAACAAGAAGCCTGGAGAGAAAACTAGCAGATGTCACCATGTGCCTTTTCAGCTGAGAGAGAAACCCTGAACTTCATCAGCCTTCTTGAGCCAAGGTATCTTTTCCTGGATGCCTTAACTTGGACATTTGTATAGCCTTGGTTTAATTTGGACATTTTCATGGCCTTAGAACTGTAAACTTGCAACTTAATAAATTCCCGTTTTTAAAAGCTGTTCCATTTCTGCTGTATCACATTCTGGCAGCTTGCAAACTAGTACACAGCTCAGTATTATTAGTTTTATTTGTATCTACCTACAGCAACTATGAAAATATACCTGCCAGATCTCCTGCCGTGGGGAACATAGTTGGCTGGTGTCTCCTGCCCAGGCCCTCTGAATTCATGCTGAAGCCGAGCCAGCCTTGGGGTGGTTACAGTCAATGACTGAGCTGGTGGGGTAATAATACAGGGTGGGGTAATAATACAGAGTGAGGTAATAATGCAGGCTGGGGTAATAATACAGGGTGGGGCAATAATACAGGGGGTGGAGTAATAATGCATTCCCATTCTCTGAAATGAGGGACTCTCTTAATATGCCCCTTTGGCCAACCCAGTCTTCATCTCTTCTTAACCATTCTCTGTTCCTTCTCCCCCTCAAACTCACAGGGACAAGACCTGCTTTGCCCTCCTTCTCTGACTTCCATTCCCTTTCCCTTCACAGGTTTCCCCAAAAATACTCTTTTCATTGTCTAATCCCCTTATAAAATCAGTTTCTTGGGGAACTCAAATAACACAAACTGACTTTGTGAGGGAAAGGTCTGATTTGTATCTAAATTTGAACGCCCTAGAAACAATATGGTAGTTTGCATTTAATGCACTCGTAACAAATATTGTCAATTGTGGTCTCCTTTAGTAACTGACCCTAATGTAACTGTTGCTGGAATTTAGGTACATTTATGTGGATGTGAACCAAAATATTTGCTCTTCTCTTAAAAGCATTCTGTTTTATGTGAACAGAAGTCACCATAGAGTATAAGTTGTCTGATGGCATTCAGTCATGGTTTCAGTGAAGTTGTCTTTCCGATATAAGAGAAAGAAAACCCAATTCAAACTGATTCCTGGAAAAGTGTAAAGCAAATGTACTAACCCACACATCTGAAAAATCTAGAAGTGCTTGTAATTAGGCATTGTTGGACTCTCATATAAATTCTAGTCTCTTATTAGTTCAAATATTTTCTCTGATCCGTGGCATGTTTTTCTACCCATTGCTGACAGAAGCCACCAAAAACATATGGCTTACATTCTATCTTCTTAACAATTATGTTAGGTGTGATACTTAGGTTCTGGTATCAACTTAGCCAGGTGATGATGCCCAGTTGTCTAGTCAGGCATGCTCTGGCCTGACAGTTAGTGTAAGGATATTTTCTGGCTGATTGATAAATTAGAAGGCTGGTTTATGAAATCTTCAGTCAGTTGATTACAGCTATAGCAGGTTATATCTATGATCAATCAAAAGTGCAAATCAGTTGAGTTTGAGCTAATCATTTGAAGCCTTTTAAGGGAGAAGAGAGAATTTTCACTTGTTCAGCTAGTGCGCCTCTCCTATAGAGTTCTTCAAGACCCTTCATCAGAGTTGCCAGTTTCCCAGCCTGCTCTACAGATTTGGGATTCTTACATGCTCGTGGTTGTGTGAGACACTTTTAAAAATCCTATATTTACAGATACCTTCTGTTGGGATCAAGGGGTTGGGAAGGTAAGGAGGATGAGAGAGAAAAAAGATAAAGATCAGGTAAACTTTCTTAGAATGGCTAATAATTACCTTTGATTGGACTAACTTGGGGAACCTATCTAGATATACACCAGTCACTGTGGTTGGGTGGCTAAGCTTTCCTGTTGTCTGGGTCTGAGTTACTAGCTGGCTCCTGGATCTGCCATTTGACTGATCTTATAAAGGAATATGTAGATTTTATGGTAGGAAAAATAAACACTGGCAAAACAAAATTCATATACCAAAGTTGTCACTATAAGTGCATCATCTGCATTTTATAAATAAAAAAAGATACATGTGTGAGCATTAGTACTTATACTTATTACAATAGAAACCTTATACATTAGTTGAATAAAATATTAAGGTGAAATAATTTCATATAAATTACTTATTTATAGTCCCTCACATAAATTAGCTGATTGTTCATATTTGTTGAGCAAATGTACATGTGAATGAAAACCAAATCTTTTTTCCTAGACATAAAAGAGTTAATCCCATCCATATTAGAATAATGAATAATGACACCCAACTGAAGAAGTGGCCATTCTAATCACTGTAAAATATACCATTGACATGGAAATAAAAGGAGTAGAATCATAATGTCAAATTTCCAGATTGTTCAAAGAATTTTTTAAAAGGAATGGATAGACAAGCTAATCAACAATTTACATCTAAAAAGAGCTGTAGTCATTTATAAGGCTAAACAGCTACTTCTAAGGTCAGAAAAGTCTTCTACTTTCAAGGGTTAGAGTGATTTTGCATTAGGAATAATTGGAGAAATTCATTCACGGGGCATAAAATAGGGACCATCCCTAAGAAGCTACAGTGAGCATGTAACATTAGACTTGTATGCTGTATTATAACTTTATTTATTAAATATTTCGTGGATGGTAAGTTTTAGCATGGTAAGTGTTCTAGTCTGCTAGCTGCTGGAATGCAATATACCAGAAACGGAATGGCTTTTTAAAAGGGGAATCTAATAAGTTGCTAATTTACAGTTCTAAGGCCGAGAAAATGTCCCAATCACAACAAGTCTATAGAAATGTCCAATCAAAGGCATCCAGGGAAAGATACCTTGGTTCAAGAAGGCTGATGAAGTTCAGGGTTTCTCTCTCAAGTGAGAAGGCACATGGTGAGCACAGTCAGGGCTTCTCTCTCAGCTGGAAGGGCACATGGTGAATACGGCATCATCTGCTAGCTTTCTCTCCTGGTTTCTGGTTTCATGAAGCTCCCTGGGAGGTGTTTACCCTCTTCATCGCCAAGGGTTTCTGGCTGGTGGACTCTCTGCTTCATGGTGCTGCAGCATTCTCTGCTCTCTCTGAATCTCTCATTCTCCAAAATGTTTCCTCTTTTATAGGACTTCAGAAACTAATCAAGATCCACTCAAATGGGTGGAGACATGTCATCCCCTAATTCAGTTTAACAACCATTCTTGACTAAATCACATCAACCAGGGAGATGATCTCATTACAGTTTCAAATATACAGTATTGAATAAGGATTATTCTACCTTTAAGAAATGGGATTTATATCAAAACATGGCTTTTCTTAGGGGGCATACTTCCTTTCAAACCAGCACAGTAAGTTTTAGTATGTTCCTTGGTTCTGGGGTCTCCTCTGACACATACTGGTTGGGGATTCACTGAAGACCTGGCAGAATACACTGATATTCCATCTCCCTCTTCCATATAGTTGGATCTCTGAGAAACTTCCAGCATAATAGTCTAGCACACTCTTCTGGTTTTGTACTCATAGACCTCTCTTCTATATTTTTGCTTATATCATAATTTAATGATGAAAATCTTAGTGCTATAGGTCTGACATAGCTTGCTGGTTTAGCCACCTGGTATGTAACTGTGAGTTGGTTTGAAATTGACTGAAGATTGCTGTGGAGAGCTTCTTTAAAACTTGCAATATCCCTAACTATGAAGATCACTTACAATTATTCATGCTTTTCCAGATCAAAGTATGTGCTGCTTTTCAGGGTCCAAATGGACATTGTGATTTCACTCCATTCAGCTATGCTTGCCCTTCATTCTCAAACCTCTTCAACATTTTGAGGAGACTGGCGTGTCATCAGCTTTGCTTTTCTAAATGAAAGTAAAGGTGAAAAAAAAATCAACAACTCCTATGTTTAATTTATATCCAGAAGGAAGGAAAGACAGAAAGGACAGAAAGTTAAAAAGAAAGAAGAAAAAAAACAGTCTTTAGGAGGTCAGCTAGTTTGCAATTTTTTTTTTGACACTTTCTTTAAATAGGGCTCAATGCAACATGGACATTAACTGTTAGGACCACTATGTCAAATGTTGAAGAAAGAATCAAACAAAACACATGAATAAACAAAAAAAGCCTAAATGAGTGTAAATTAAAGAAATTCACCTACAAAGTCTAAGTGTCAAGGGAGGAAAAAGAATAAGTTTTATACTGAGGACAATTCATTATTTTCAAAAGTTGCAATTAATTTAATTGAGTGGAATGATCTATAGGCTGGTGCCTTCAATATGACTAAGGTTTTGCATCTGGGAAAATTGAGTTAAAAACGACCATCAGCATATAAACTTCATGTAATTTTTCATTGTGAATTTTGGGTGTTATTGAGGGCAGTATTTTGCAGGTTAGTATTATTTTGCCTGAGATTTTTTAAAATAAGTATTGGATATGTTAAAGTTACCTAGTTCTTCCCTAAATTAAAAAAAAAAATATGTCTATTCTATTTTAAAATTTAGCAAATTTTTAAAAATAACTTCTAGGCATATCTTTGATTAATGTTTGTTTTTTGTGATCCTTAATATAATGTATTAACTTGGCTAGATTATGGTATCCAGTTGCTTGGTCAAACACTGGCCCAGATGCTGCTATGGAAGCATCTGTAGATGTGATTAGTATCTCCAATCAGTTGCCTTTAAGTATGAAGATTACCCTTGATAATGTAGGGGAGCCTCATCCAACAATCAGTGGAAGACATGAAGAGCAACTGAAGTTTCCAGAAAGAAAAATAATTCTGCATTTCTGAATTTTTAGCCTGCCCTGTGAATTTCAAACTTATCAGACAACACAATCCCATAGGCCAATTTCTTAAAATAAATTTCTTCATATATTTATATCCTGTTGGTTCTGTTTCTCTGGAGATTCATGACTAATATAGTTTATTTTAAAACATAGTTAAGTGTAGTGAGAGAGTAAAAACCAATCTGGGACTAAAACAGTAAAAAAAAAAAATGAAACAAAAAATGAAAAGAGCTTGGTAAAATTCATCCCTGCCACTAATCAAACTGGGATTAAAGACACCAATAAGTCAGCTTGAAGTGACATGATTGTCCTCTTCTGAATTACTGCTTCCTTACCAATGACATCTGCAGTCCCAAATCCCTAATCCTAGTTCTAGAATAGCCCCATGACTAAGAGGTCCTCACTTACAGGCAACAATCAATCCAGCACCGACCCCTGCCTCCTTTGGTCTTGCCTCAGAAGGACCGAACAATCCAGGGCTGACCCTTTATTCCCATGGATCATTTAGTACAAATCTTGCATCTCCCCCCAAATTCCCTCCCTATTCCCTGTTTTAGTTTGTAAAAGCTGCCAGAATACAATATACCAGAAATGGAATGGCTTTTTAAAAAGTCTACTTAAAATTTAGGCCTAAGAGTCACCCCCAAGAGAGCCTCTTTTGTTGCTCAGATGTGGCCTCTCTCTCCAGCCAACATGATGAGCAGTCTCACCACCCTCCCCCTCTCTGCATGGGACATGACTCCCAGGGATGTGTACCTTCCTGGCAACGTGGGACAGAGATCCGGGAATGAGCTGAGACTCAGCATCAAGGGACTGAGAAAAACCCTAGAATGAGCTGAGAATTGGCATCAAGGGATTGAGAGAACCTTCTCGACCAAAGGGGGAAGGGTGAAATGAGACTAAGTGTCAATGGCTGAGAGATTCCAAACAGAGTCGAGAGGTTATCCTGGAGGTTATTCTTATGCATTAAGTAGATATCACCTTGTTATCCAAGATGTAATGGAGAGGCTGGAGGGAACTGCCTGAAAATGTAGAGCTGTGTTCCAGTAGCCATGTTTCTTGATGATGATTGAACAATGATATAGCT